>QANX01006812.1:0-55469 GCA_003254975.1 Ochetophila trinervis
CGGACTGATTTCATCGCCGAAAACCGCCGAAATCCGGCGATCTTAAATTTTCCCTCTAACCGGTTTGAGCTCGATTTCCGGTGATCTGAGCTACTTCACGGACTGCCGCCGGCAGGGGAAGGTGGCCGGGCAAGTGGGCTTCCAAACTCAGGTGGTGGCGCAGCTGATCGGCACCGAAAATGGCTAATTTCGGCCAAAAATTCCGACGGCTAGGTGACGGGAAGAGAGAGAAGGAAATCGGGGGGGGGCTGCGTACGTGCATGCGTGGCTTCCAGACCCTTCTGGATATTTACAATAAAGGCAGGGGCAAAATAGTAATTTTCACCCTGCCATAGCAAATTACCAAAATGCCCTTAACATTATTTTAGCCATAACTAAATTACCAAAATGCCCTTCACATTATTTCAGCCATAACTTCTCAGTCTTAACTCAGAATTGAGGGTACTACTAGTCTACGAACTCGTATCGACTAGCTCTACGCAACGGCACCTTAGTCAAAGCCTAAATACCCTCACACAAAAAGTCAACCCCGAGCCCTTTCTTGGTCAACTCGGTCAACTTTGAGAAATTTTCAATATCTTCTCGGGACGGGATGTTACAAATTGGTCAANTATTGTTCCTCCAATGATTGTAGTACTTTACGCACAGTCCCCAACAACGGTGCCAAAATTTGATGCGTGTTGTAAACACCAAAATTAATTATTGAATTTAATATATAATAACGTATTAAAATTTTATTTAAAAAAATGAATTATAAATAAAATTTTAAATTTTCACATTTAAAATGATTAAAAAGCTGAAAATGAAAATCATAATCATATATATAGGAATCTGATATTATCTAATACGAACATGATTATATCATTATCATATGTACAGAATTGTTCATGTTGTATTAATTAAAAAATCAGTGCTATATTTTCAGTGGTTGATTTAAGAAGCAAACTGACTATGGTAATCCAAAGCACTATATATATAGAGTATATGCATGAAAATCTAACATTTAATTCATTAAGCAAAGACGTGAAAGTAAAAATAAGCTCCACTTATATCACTAGTCTTATCGGCCATTGTCGGTAATTAAATATAAGTAATTAATAGCATATAAAGAAGGATCATCGGACTTTGAATTTCAGTACCACAAGGCAACGCTGTGATGAAGTTTTCAACCACTTAAACAAAAGCAAAAGGAAGATGAAAAATATGTCTCTTTTTTCTTGGTAATTTGAAGATATATATATATTTATATATTTGTTGATTAATTTTTTTTATATAATAAAAAAATTGGGCATATTGAAGATATTATAATTTGGTCACCAAAATATTGATTGCAAAGTAGTTTATAACATTGTTACACTGATCATGTGAATGGCAATGTAAAATCACTAGATACTAGATAACTTTTGAATTTATGGTTCTAAGTAAAAAAAAATTATTTAAAAAAAAATAAGAAAAAAACCCCAGTCCCCCATTCTTTGTGATTCCAATATAGTTTTGCTTTTATTTGTGTCAATGCCCCTAAAGCACTGAAAAGAAGGGGATTTGTGTGTGCATTGATCAGTGTCACATACACTTTGATTGACAGATCCCAATGTCTATAGAATCCACGAGTAGACTAGAATAAAATCATTTAAAAGTCTTATATTCAATAAAATCATTTAAAAAAATTGGACTTTAACAAAAGTCAGCAGCATTACTTCTCGTTAGCTAGTAAAGTTTAAAAAGTACATGAGTAAAGTTTAAAAAGTACATGTGTCAACATTTGAAGTGATGTTTCTATTATTTGTTAAATTCAGAAAGTATATATTGTTGAATATAAAATACAATGAACAATTTATAAATTCGTGCAAAACTGAGAAGGCAATGATAAAATTGAGGTGAAATGTGTAAAAATAATTTATCAAATCTTATATGATAATTTAGTGTCCCTATTACAAAAAAAATTATATACGACGGCTATAAATTTTATATAAATGTCGCTTTTCAGAATAACTGACTTTGATATATTAAAACGACGGTTATTAATTTTTGGGAGTGATAATAACGACAGTCCGTTGCATAAAAAAAATATAAATGACGGTTTAAGAAAAACCGTCGTTGTTGTTGTAGGTTATAGACGACGGTTACCCACTGGAACCGTCGTTTATAATGCCTCAAGGGTTTATAAACGACGGTTACCCACTGGCATCCACATGTCTTGGTTGTATGCTATCTACGACGGTTCCCACTGGAACCGTCGTTTTTAGTTTATGTTATAAACGACGGTTTCTATAAAAATCGTCGTTTATAATGTCAAAAGACACATGGATGCCACGTGTATTGGTTGTAGGCTATATATGACGATTTCAAAGGATTCTGTAGACAAAACCGTCGTTTTTATCCTTTCCTGTGTTAAAAAAATGATGGTTCTATTACAAAACTGTCATTTTTACCATTTTTTGGATAAAAAAAAAATCACGACGGTTCCATTACAAAATTGTCGTTTTTACTCATTCCTAGAGAGAAAAAAAAACGACGGTCTAGCTCTAGACCTGTCGTTTTTATCAAAACGGCGCAGTTTTGTAACCTTGTTATCTGGGTAATAATTACGAGCCTAGCTTTTATTCGTCATTTTTAACTCTGTGTTTTGTTCTTTACACGCCTCTTCCTTTTTCATTTTTCCCCACTTCTTTAGAAATCCTAAAGCACCCGCTGCTATTCCTCCTCTTCTCTATTGTGATCGCCGTTCATCCTTTTCTCAATTGTGGTCAAATTACTTATTCATTTCACAGAATATTTGTAATTTTTAACCCAAAAACTTTAAGGTTAGTACTCAACAATCTATTTAAATTGTTTTTAACAAATTGTGAATGCATTATTCTGTGAAAATATTTAAATCTGTGCATTGAAAAGTTTGAATATTGAATATATTATGTTCATCTAGTTGTTAATTTGTATATGATGGGCCTAACTCGTTCATTAGAAAGTTCGAATATTGAATATAATGCATTATTTTGTTTGAATATTGAATGTATTTGTTAAGTTGGTTGTTAATTTTATATATTGTGTATATAATCAGAAATCGTATAAACTATCCGGTGATATATATTAAACTCGATGATATGTATGAAACCCGATAATATGTATTAAACTCGATGATATGTATGAAACCCGATGATATGTATTAAACTCGATGATATGTATGAACTACACGTGCATATATTGTGCACATTTTGTGTGAAAAATTGTATATGAGAGTTTTAGTTTAATTAGTAATTTTGTATAAGAGTTTTGTAATTAGAATATATTTAATATTTAATATAATTTTGTATAAATTGATTTAAAAGCCGCTAAAAAAAAAACATAAACAACGGTTTATATATAAAAACTGTCGTCTATATATTTGCCGTGTGGCGACCACGTGGCTTTGGTATGGTTTTAGACGACGGTGTGGTCTGTCGTAATAATATTTTAGATGTCGGTTTTTAACCGTCATCTATGTTTTATGACTATCAACGACGCCTAATTAAACGACGGTTTGTATCTGTGGTGTAAACACTTAAGACGTCGGTTTTTCACCGTCGTTTTTTATCTTATTTTCTAGTAGTGTGCATTTATATAAGCTTTTGAATTAGAATTTCAATAGGTATAAAATAAATAATATTTAGAAATAAAAATATGATATAATTAGAACCAAATCTAAGTAGGATTGGACCACATGGTCCTAATTAGTTTGTCAAAATGATAAAATAGAATTTAAGATGTAATCTTATTTGACTATAAATTGCATGTAATAACAGGCAACACTTATCTACAATTTTATTTTTCTCTCTTGCCATAAATACAATTCCAATTTGTGTTGGCTTTTTGTTTTGTTTTGTTTTTCTCTTTCAAATTTATAATTATTTAAGATGTCTAATAAACTAATTAACACTAACAAAATATTTGAAGCAAATAAATTACTCACAACTAGGTAAAAGAAAATCAAAAACTAAAAACCAACCACATTAGTATATGATACCTAAATTATTTGTTTTCAACTTGGATAAATTCTCAATCCAAAAATGATAATTCGACTCTAAGTTGTGAGAGGGAGAGAAAAAGTGGATATGTTTTTCAAAGGGGTTGACATCGATGTCACTAGGCTAGCTTTCTTTGCATTAGACCAAACCACCATAAATGTCATTTCTCTATATAACTTGCGTTGCGGCAACATTGATTTTTGAAAATCTTTAAAACATAGTATTGGCCCCTCTTTAGATAGACCTAGGATTTTTCTCTAGGTTGTTTTTATGTACCAATTTATATATAAGACAAAAGCATTTTTGTTTAATAATAACTTTTTGTTTCCCAATATATTCTTTTTGGACTCCCCTATTTAAATTATAAAGAAATTGTTTTACTAAAAAAAGTAGAATAAATGTTGTCTCCAAAGGTTTTAAGGTCAATGCTAGCTTAGCAATAATTGTAGCTGGGGCATGCAAATATGCATAATTGTAATATAGCTCAGTTGGAAACCATACAGTATAGTAGATATTGTCAAAAATTGATTACATAAAGCATGCTGGCAAAAATAATTTGAAGTTTGATATCGGGTTTAGCTTTTATATGAAGCGGGTTAATTTCGTACATATCTCTTGATTTTTTGTATAATATTATATAAATACACCTTTTAAATTTTAGACATTTCAAACACATTGCCAAATTAATAATAGAGTGTAAAAATGTAAACTAGCATGATGGTTTGCATTAGGTAGTGGTTTTGAGACAATTGTGGTGTTAAATGTGTTATTGGCTAGTGGGAGCAAGTTGTATCGAACAGTAATTGACAAATTTCTGTTGATTTAAGCAAATTGTAAAATGTAAATGGTCTCATTTTCTTGAAGACTATAAGACAGATATAGAATTTTTGATAAATTATATAAACACGTTTATATTGCATTTTATAATTGTTAGCCATCAATTGTCATTTGATTTTTTATTTTATTTTATACAAACACTAACGAAGGTGTTTAAAATTTGTAAAAGAGTAATTAAATGTATTTTGGATATTATATAAATCTGAAGTGGTTTTATAAGATATTCATAAAAAAGGTGGTTTACAAAATTATAAAAAATATGAATGGTGTACTTGAAATAAAACTATATTTCACGAGGCTGAGTGAAATTTTCCCTTATGAAGCTGGCCTTAAGTTTGTATTTTTGGTAGAGCTTAATTAACTTCTTTTTGCTTTACAATTTTTAATAATAATAATAATAATAATTTGCCTCCCACTTTCTGCAATATTGTGCAAATGGAAAATTAATTCTAATGCAACTAAAGGATGTTCAGAGATAAAGTACAGGTTTGCTTTAAACCAAGCAATTCTTGCATCGCATTATAGAGGGAGTTTTTGTTTTTTGGTAAATCATGATAGAGGGAGTTGAATGGGAAAAGGAGCTATAAACTAGGATATTTTCACCAAAACCAAATCACCATTTATTATTATTATTATTATTATTATTATTTATTATTATTATTATTATTATTATTTCATTTTCACAAAAAAATCATGTCTTCAACATCTCAAAAGCCCTCAAAACTCACCGTTGGACTAAAAATTACTCACATTTACTGTAGGATAACGATTTTTATAACCTTAAATGCAAGTGACAATACCATTTATAAACTCTGAAAATATATACCAACGGTCATGAATAACATTTTTCTTAAAATGACTTAAATTTTCTTAACACTATACAGCTGTATTAAATATGTCGACGTGAATAGATGGATTGGTAAAGAATTTGGACTCTGGCTAAAATGGTAGAGGTTTAAGTCTTATTATCCTATGGATTGGAGGCCAAGTCATATTTTCATAACTATAAACATAGATTTACATAGATTGTCTGGTCAACACAAATGAGTATAGATGTATGCAGATTATCTGGGCGGCACAGTGGAATTCACCACTCAAAATGCAGAGGCACACCCCTCCAACATTTTTTATTCAAAATATATATATATATATATATAGTAAGTTTATTGGATACTATTAAACTACAACCCACACCATTTAATTTTAAAAATTCAAACTTGTAAGAGATAGACTAGAATCAAATTATATACTTCAACAGATATAAATGCATTATTAACAGAATGTTAATTACTGTAACCAAATCAAATCCACAGTTGAGATTTTCTTTACACCAATAAGACAATATGAATTACTTCCTGAATAGACATGGTTGGCTGGATTTCAAAGTTCTATTTTTTCAAACTAAGAAAACTATCAATTCCTTTTGAGAGAATACAGATTGTCAATTTTCCTGTTTCTGATAATATCTACTGTATCAAAATTTTCTGCATGAGAATATGTGCTTTTATTATAGCTCTACTATACTACAAAAGAAGGAAAACTAGCTAGGCATCTATAGCTTTAGACAAATTCTAATGAGTTAGGCTGGCTACCATTTCACTAATATATATATATATATATATATATTCATAAACTTCATCCATGCATTTTCACCTAAAAAAACAAAAAGAAAATAAAAAATAAAAAGGAAATGAACAAGAGATGAGGTACAATATTGCTGTCCACGAGTCACCATTCTTATGGCACTAGAGCTTGAAAATTTCAGATTCAATTAATATTTGGCTGTGAACCACTATGCATATAGGGTACGAAGTTTAGAATAATTTTGTTGTTGTTGGATTTGAGCTGCTGAGAAATCTTCAATTATAGCATTGTCTTTTAGAAATGTTTGATTTAACCTCACTACTTCTCAACTGCAGGCATGGTGTCTTCTTTAAACAACATTTCGCATCTTTTTTTTTTCTTCTTTTTATACTAAAAGTTGGGATTGTCCAAAGGGCTAGAAAAATAAAAACTTATAAGAAAATATTGCTGAGACTTTAGGAAAATCAGATTCCAGTTCTAGTTGTAGTGGAGAGCACAAACATCTTTATATTTCCTTTTAACTTTTGGTTTATATAAGCGATATATACACTTGTTTATGTATATAATATGTATGACATATATGGTTGGCGCCTGGTGGTATAGCAGAGTTCATGAGTGGAAATTGTACTCAAAACCACTGAAGTGAGACTTGAAAAGATGTTAAGAAGATTCAATCAAACAAGCCGAAAACCAGCCAACTTCAGTGTGTCTGTTGAAGAGTCTCATTTTGCTTGAATACTTTGCTAGTTGGCTACTTGGTAGCAAATTTAAATCAAACTCCATTTTTAGCCCCTTAACGGACACAATATTTCAAAGAATTATTAAATCAACCACTTCGATGATTTGAAGTAATTTTATATGATAGGAAAAAAACCAAAAACCAAAACAAAAAACTGAGACAACAAATGTGACAGCATTGTTCGTGACATAATTNATGTATGACATATATGGTTGGCGCCTGGTGGTATAGCAGAGTTCATGAGTGGAAATTGTACTCAAAACCACTGAAGTGAGACTTGAAAAGATGTTAAGAAGATTCAATCAAACAAGCCGAAAACCAGCCAACTTCAGTGTGTCTGTTGAAGAGTCTCATTTTGCTTGAATACTTTGCTAGTTGGCTACTTGAAGCCTGCCTAATATTGCAAGTTTTTTGGTAGCAAATTTAAACCAAACTCCATTTTTAGCCCCTTAACGGACACAATATTTCAAAGAATTATTAAATCAACCACTTCGATGATTTGAAGTAATTTTATATGATAGGAAAAATACCAAAAAACAAAACCCAAAAACCAAAAACAAAAAACTGAGACAACAAATGTGACAGCATTGTTCGTGACATAATTAGACAATATAAAAACAGATAATATGCTAAACTATATAGCTTGCATCTAAATATACAATTTCATATTTCTAGATATAGCTCTCTGACATACAATAGTATAATCATCTTGCATTAACCAGATGTGATAAGCCATGTTCAAGTTTAACAGCAAGTCTACAAGATGTTTGGAGTTTTAAGAAAGGCAAAAAATTAACCTTTCCGTATGATGTATACATAAATTCTTTCCAACAAAAGCTACTCAATATAGATACAATACTCGTTAACTTAGCCTTCTACAAAATAACAGAGCACCCTTTGAGTAGATTAAAATAAAAATAAAAATAACAGAGTTTGTGAAGGTAGTATCAGATCAGAAGTTGAGAACCAAGAGCTTGAAACGAACTTCATTTTAGCCTGTATTCCTCATCCCAGCAGCAATACCATTTATAGTAATAAGCAGTGCATCTCTGAGCGCATGGTTATCATCATCACATCTCAACCTCTTCAGTATCTCAACCTGCAACAAGTTCATAGGATTAAGATAAGGAAGCCTGCTCTCGATCAGCCTCCTAAGGCTTCGATTATTTTGGGATAGTTTATCATGCCCACTAACCACCAATACATATTTCTCTGTAGTCAAAAACTCCTTCCTTAACTCAGAACCAAGCTCACGCCTGCTACCCGACACAAGAACTTCGTCATAGTGCTTGGCTATAGGAATGTCTGCTTTCCCTAAAACCATCTCTATAAGGTCTAAGGTACTTTGAAAGAAAGGCCATTCTTTGTATATCGCTTTTAAGTCTTCAGTGTGTCCCTTCTCACAAACACCCTTTAGACCTGCTCCAACTCCAAGCCATGCTGGAAGAACGAGTCGGGTTTGGGTCCATGCAAACACCCATGGTATAGCGCGAAGGTGTCCAATTCCTGTTGAGCTCTTTCTTCTTGAGGGGCGGCTTCCTATGTTAAGGAAGCCAAGCTCCGCCTGTGGTGTAGCCTCATTGAAATAAGCAAGAAATTCTGGGTTTTCATAGACTGTGCTCCTGTAATTCTGGCAACTAATTTTCGAAATTTCCTCCATGAGGTTACGCCATTTTTCTTCACGAGGTGGCAGTGGAGGCCGTAGAGTTGCAAGTAGCACAGCTGTTGTGTAAATCTCTAGCTGTCTAACAGCTGTTTGTGGCAGCCCAAATTTGGCTTCCACCATCTCCCCTTGTTCTGTTGACCGTAGGGTACCCTGGATAATTGTACCCATGTAAGTTGCATTTAAGCAGAAAAGATTTTGCATCCTTGTGACATTGAGAATTTAAAAAATTTGACACCAAAAATAAAGAAACGCATACACTGTCCAAGATAGCAATTAGCAATCAAATGTTTGAGACTTCAGAGCACAAATATAAAAAAAACTTACCATTACAGAGCCAGGAGGTTGAGACTGAATGGCAAGATATGTAGGACCACCACCACGGCCTACACTGCCCCCACGACCATGGAAAAGAGTAACTTTAATACCATACTCAATGCATGCAGCCACAACATCTTCCTGGGCTTTGTAGAGTTCCCATGCAGCAGTAAAGCGGCCAGCATCTTTACCAGAATCAGAATATCCCACCATTACCTGTTAGGTACAACTTACTAAGTTCTACATGATTCATTCAATCAAAATTTATATAGGTTACTGGATACAAATACCTCTTGATGCCCATTATGATTCTTAATTACGTGCTCCCTATACCAATCAATTGACAATAATTTCCTAATCACTGAGCCAGCTCCTCTCAGGTCTTTCACAGTTTCAAATAGAGGAACCACTCGCAGCCTATTTCAATAAGTATGTCAAGTTAGTTATAAAATCCATTGTAGTACAGCAAGTACAGTGGTTCGTGAGAATATGTTAAAAAAAAATTAAATCCATTAGCCAATTCATTGCAACTCATAGAGAAAGGGATCATATCAGGTGAAACCTGTCCTCACTTGGTGCTAGTGTGCTTGCACAGAACAAATATCATAAATGATAATAAAATGACCCCATATAGATAACTTAAAAATGGTATGCAAAAAAATATGTATAATGATTTCATATACTGAAACACAAATTTTTCTGGAGCACTACCACAATTGAAGGTTACAGACTTACGTTCCACCAGGACATGGCCTTCCTAACTCCCCACTAACAGCAAGTCGTGAATCTTTCTGTAAAAGCTCAACAGCAAGGACATCACTAGCCTGCCAGTTACCAAGTACACAGCAAGACTGATGTTTATTCTATATCTATATTTATTGTACTCATTAACAATGTATAAATTTAAAATGAATAAAACAAATCTAAAATTAAATATGCAGAAGTTCTTTAAATTGAGCTTCTGTGAAATTTATTTTTATAGCAGTTGATCATACGTTTGATGCCATAGAAATCACATAGGCTCCGAGTGAATCACTCCCAAGCTCAGCAGCAACACGGAAGGTGTCAAGTACCTCTTTAACATCAGGAGCAACCTGAAAGGACCCAATTATTTAAATAGTTGGATCTAGCTGTATCAAACCACCAGAACTTACACTAATGCTCCCCCTCATGTGCAAGTAAGTTGGTACCAAACACAAGCTTAATGCATCGAGCACAAAGGGAAAAAATAACAAAATAAAAAAAATCATATTATTAAGATTCAATAGACACTTTACCTGTATACTCAGCGGAACTAGTGGCCTCTTCCCTTTTAACTCTCTTGTTAGAAATTCCAGTCTTTTTTCTTCATCCCACTCACTGTATGTACCCATATCCAAATATCCAGTAATTGCATCTAGTGTTTCAGCATGTCGACCAGATTCCTGCAACCATACAAACTAAAGTTGGAAAAGATCACTGGAGTAAGTAGCTCAATACTACAAATTAAAATACAAAATAAAACAAACCTGACGCAAGTCGAGCTTCATTAGTACCATCCCAAAGGTCGCAACTCTTCTAATCAGGTCAGAAAGCCGACCATCAGCTAACACCCCTGATCCACACGATTGCTGCAAAAGGTGATAATTGTATATTAATATTACAAAAGACCTCCGTATATTTGTGTATTGCAGAAAAAGAGACAGAAAGATTACCAGAGACTCATAGCAAATGATCAATGGATCTAAAAGTTGATCTGATGTTTCATAGTAATCCCAAGAATCATACTCGCAAGGAAGATCCTCAAGAAGAAGTTCCAGCCGCCTCCATGTCTTCACAAGCTGAAAACACAGGAGATATATAGAAATTTAAAACCTATGGTTTGAAGGACAATTCATCCATTAAAGAAAAACTTTGTCAAATACCTATTCCAATATAGTCATGTACACCCTTTACTACACACCCATTTGGATACTCAAAAGAAATTCACTTGCATTTGACTTTTTGGGAGTAGCTTTTTAAGGCAAAATCCAATTTTATCAAGAAGCTTATACATGGTAATGTTTACACAACTATTTTTTATGTCATCAATTATTTCTAGGAAGCCTAACACATAGACAAATATATTATTGAACATTGCAAATTAGAAATGAGTATACCTTGTCATGTTTCAATGTATAGCTTTTGGGAGTTGAGGTGTCTAAGGCATAACATGAAGTGTCCATATCAACTCATGATACTAAGGTCCATGTCTACAATCTATTATGGAACATTTCAGATAAAATCTTTGATAACACTATTCATTAATTATATATACACTCTGTTTTGATAACATGAACTTTTGCTATTGTTTTCCTACGCATATTCCAGAAGAGAATACCCAATCAACAGCACAAGAATCCATGTGGCCAAATATGTAATACTTGACGCTATTGAATACAATTTGAAGAAGAATACCTTCTCTTTGACATTGCCCAGGACAATTCTATAAGGAGCAATTCCAGGTTGATGAGGTGGCCTTGGCTCTAGAAGCTTTTGAAAACTGGACCTTCCTATCTGGGATTCTGCGAACAGTTTCCTCTGAGCAAGGACTTGACTAGAAGCAAAAGGAGACTTTGATATCGCACTTGACTGAGAAGCACCAGGACTAGATGGAGTTCCATTACAGACTGGTTTTGAAGTAGCCTGACCATCCTAGTAAATAAGAGATGACAAATTGGCTACATAGGTAATTCTGTGGTAACAGACTAACATTAAACATAAACTGAATGTCAGCATCCTTAATTTGCTTCACCTTAGAATTCAGTGGCATGTAGTCAATCCCAGGTAGTTCTAATCTGGGATACTCAGATCCATCGTTACTGCAAACTATGTGAACAGGTAATTAAAAGGAGTTATCAACTATGTGAAATATTTTTCAGCAACTATTCGATGTTAGATCTAGCAAAAACTCTGTTAAAAACTTAATATACATAATTGGGCCACTTTCAATAAACTAAAACATTCTGGATTGATGGAAACTAAATCGTAGTACTTCAAGTTGGTAGTCAAATAATTACCAGATAAAGAAGGTTGATCAGCTCTGGCTGGAAGTTGGCTTGGAAGGGCTGAAGCTGGTTGCTTCAAGTGACTTCTACTCAAAGACTGATTCCAACTCTCATGCCGGTTCTCACATGAATTTTCTGAATAAGTAATGAGTAAGTATTGAAGCACAAGTTTATATTGCTCTTAATTCATGCTAGGTATACTGTACAGAATAAAATAACATATTGTAAACTAAAGATAAACACCTAGACTGTCCCCTAAATTAAATACTGTTTAACAGGTAATCATGCAATGTATCCCATTCATGTTCAAAACTAAAGTATGAATTCTTATTAGCACAGTACATTATTTTATTCAAGATATTTTGACTTTGACATGCACACAAAAGCAATAATCTAGACAAAGAAAGAAAAAATCCCCACCCTTCAGCTTTGCGCCAAAAGGCAATGTCCAAGATATGAAATCCAAAGAAAAACCAAAATCGACAAGTAGCTAACTGTGCAAAAAAATAATTAACAAGAATATGACATAAAAATTGCACATTGGACGACACAAGGAGATCAACTGCTACTGTATCCCACTAGATCTTCAAAAGTATTTCAACATTCCAAACCTTGTTCTTGAATGTCATGTGCTAGTTTTGACAATCTATCACTGCATCGATTCATTGATAGTTCAAATCTGAGGGTATCAACTTCCCGAATGTAGAGATCAATAGCCATCCACCTAGACAGAAGGGAGACATCTCTTGTGACCTAATGCAAAATTAGAAATAAAACAAAAACAAAAACAAAAAAGAAAACTCAATGTTATTAACAAGATATAAAATAAGAGTTTAAACTACAAAGATTCCAACAGTCTAATTAAGAATTTGCTTCTTCTTTTTTTTTAATAGCAAGTGTAAGGCCATTTCTATTTATTATTGGCCGGGCCTGCATGTCTGGATTTATATAACAGCAGATACTAGAGATTTCACCTTTGCTGTAACATTTGGATTCCCATCCCTATCACCCCCCATCCAAGATCCAAACTTGATCGGTGTGCAAGTCAGTGGAAGGGGCCTTCCAGTATGCTGATAAATAGATAAGATAAAAAAGTTATGAGAGAAAATAATTTAAAAACAATCAAAAACAATCTCAGCTAGCCATAAGAACGCAAGTTGAAATTAAACCTTCTTTAAAGCATTGCTGACACGCCGTAAATAATGAGGTACTGCTTTCCAAAGAGACTGCTCCACAATGTTCAAACCTGCAATAATAAAATTTTCGATTTCTTTTGAGATATACCATGTATATAGAAGGACAACATACGCATACCTAATGTTTTAAAACTCAAGGAATTTACCAGCCCTAGCTTCATCAACAGGTGTAGGTTTGTGGCGCCTAAGTTCATCTGTTTGCCATATTGAAGTTATCTCTCTCACCTTAAAAAGAGAAGTGAAATATTAATCACGATACATGGTAAATTCTGCTCCACACTTCCATAAACAAAAGTATGCTTCATCTACACAATAACAGTGACTTTCTAACAAATAAAATGAGTTCGAAACGTAATACCAGATCTTCAATCAGCATTTCTCGATCTTCATGACTTAAATCAGATCGGTCATTATAATCTAAAAGATGCTGCATGAAAATGAAAATACTAATTAAAACTAATGCAGTTACTGAATATTTAATGTTATCTGCAAACCATTGATAACTCACAGCAATTCTAATATGTTTGTACTGAAGGGTGCGGCGATTAATTTGTGTGGGATGTGCAGTAAGAACAATTTCAACCCCCTGTGGCAATAAAATTTGCAATTAAAAAATGGAAAACTGAGAGACTCTCCAAAACAACCAACTTCAAGAAATCCACCAATGAGATAAATACAAAATTAAGTTAAAAAACCTCAGAAGAGATAAAAAGTTGGAAATTGTTTTCCTCCTATTTTCTAATACATGCAAACAACTAAAACATAGTAAAAAACTGGAAGCAGAAAAAGAACATAAACCTGTTTGCAAACGGTGTTATAAAGCTCATCAGGTGGAACTCCACTCTGCAAAAGCTGATTGAAAACATCTTCACAAGATCTTGATAAAAGGTGCATGTTCCTTTGCTTGCGAACCCTGCATAAATATTAGTTTGAAACATTTTGTTTTTCAAAACTGAAAATATACAAAATTGTCAGCTGGGGACATCAAGATATTCAATGTAACTTCTTTCAAGACAGTAAGGTGTTACATGAAAGCATAAAATGCTGTTACTAGAAACAGGGAAGATAAACTTCATGCATAATAAGTGCATCTCCTCTCCGGGAACGTATTCTTATCTATACTCCTCATAGAGATGCTAAATTTACACTAAGGTCTTGTAAATTATTTTCATTTTCAAACTTAGAATTCATATGCATATCCAAACAAACTTCGATAGTAAAAAAGTTATTTACATGCATGTTAACCACCAAAATGATATCATTTCTAACTTCAGTCTTATATGTTCCAAGAACAAAACAACATATTTTCAAAAAGTTTCACTTCAATTCCTAAACGTCCTTCTTTTCCAATTTTTAAATTTGAACAGGGAAAAAACGAGTGGCTGAATTATTAGGAAGTAACAAAGAACACATAATAACCCAGTATATTACCTGTGATGGGTTTCAGCAATACCCATTAAATTGAGGTAATGGCTGAATGCGCGAGCAAGGGTCAAGGCCTCTTCTAAGGTCATCTTCGATATCTCCGCAGCGAGCTGCTTCTCTAGCAGCTCTGCCATGTTCTCTAACCCCGCTATCCTCATAGTACAAGCACTCTGTAAACATCCCCATTTCATATTATTTTCAAAATATCAGAAATATATTATATTAATACCCTCCATTTGGTTGCTGAGAAATTTTAGATAAAATATGAAAAAAATTTAAACTCAGAAACTTTCATTCGTAGACTTTAAACGCCCGGAACCAACCCATCACTGAACCTCATGCATGAACTAAAACCAATATATATTTAGCAACCAAAACTTCCATTTTTGTTTGTTTTCTCAGCAGCCAAACGGGTCATCAAAAAAAAACCAAAAAAGAAAATCCACAAAAACACACACACGAAAAACAAACAACACCCAGTTACATTGATTCCCACCACTGCATGCCAGCAACAGTTAGCCCTGATAGAATGACTCCAAGAGGGGAAAAAACCACCTAGACAACAATAATGGGTTTGAGAAAGAAAGAAGAAAACAAACCTGTGCGAGAATCCGATTCTTTTCGACTTTCTCCATGAGTTGGCTTCCAACTTCTCGCTGCAATACTTCATTAAGAAGGCTTCCGAGCAACCTACAGTCATCGTCAAAGTTCTGGAACGAGATTTCCTCTGCTATATCGTCTGTGGTGTCCGTCATTATTATACAGAGAAAGAGTTTTAGAGAGACAAAGGAAGAAGTTTTAGAAAGAGAAAATGAAGGAAACAGAGGAAGAAGGGTGAAGAAGCAAAGGCCAAGCCAATGGTGGAGGACTTGAGGGATTCCTCCTCAGGCGAAAACAAGGTGTCTGTGTATGTATGTGTGTGACTGTGATTCTCTCACTCTCTCTCTTCTTTCTCTCTCTACGTACGGATTCTTTTCGTTTGACCTTTCTGGTTTTTTGTGGGGCCTACATTTCTACCTTATTCGTTGCCAAGGATTTTCTCACACGTGGCAGTATTGCCAGGATTTTGGGGCCGAGGTCTCTTGGTGGGACTGAAACTGTGCGAGTCTCTCAGACTGCGACCAGGTGATTTCCGAAACAAATTCTTTTTTTCTTTTTTCTTTTTTTTCCTTATTTTAAAATTTTAAAAAAATAAAACAATGCAATAGCTTCCATGTCCGGGCATTAAAATTTGATTTGATTATTCAGTTTTACAAAAAAAAAAAAAAATTATTAGTTTTGAATATGTTTGTTGAATTATTATTTTTTAAAAAAATATTTAAGAATAATAGGAACTTATTTTGATATTAAAACTAAATTTTTTTGACATTTTAAATTTAAAACTCAATAATTTAATAAAAAAACAAATGTAAATAAATCATATCTACGTGTGAAAGAAATGTTTAAAAAAAATATTAATAAAAAAATAATAATTCACTTTTCATTCAAATTTTGCTATCAAATTTTTTTTTTATATAATTATACCATGACAATCTACAACATGTCTTGGCATTTAAAAATTATTATAACTGTTTACAATAGAGATAAAATTACTCATAGTTTATTGAAAAATTAAAATATTATTTTTCATATTTTCATTTCACAATTACGATGCCCCTAATTTTTTTTTTTTATTATTATATTTTGAATTCTAATGAAAGCAATGCAGAAAACGCGTACGATGTTTTTTTTCGTATGCATTAGTTTGGGAATTGAATATTTTAGCTTTATTTATATTGTTGTTTTTAGCCATTAAATATGTAATAATTTTTTTAAAAACTTTAAAATTAATAAGTTATTTTTAAAATTTTAAAATTAATAATTACATTTTTATTAATTTTAAATATTATTATAGTATTTTTGAACGTTATTAACCATTAAATAATTTTATTTTCTTTCTTATGTACTTTTTAAGTGCAATATTAATTTGGAAATAAGAAAAAAAAACTTAAAAAGAAAAAACAGATTATTTTAAATATTTAAAATTTAGAAGACAATAAAAAAAATGATGTCCTAGAATAGACAATTTTTTCCATTTAATGATTTTTTTTATAGTTACTTTCCTATTTAGGTCAAATTTGAAAATCATTTCTATTGGATAATTTTTATTTTTATTTTTTAATATCTAAAATTATCTGATTTTTCCTTTTCATTTTGTTCTACTTTTCAAACTCTTTAGAGAAAAAATGGAGCATTGTGATGTTGATGTTGGACGCAAAAGCATTGTGAAATGCATTATTTCACAGCTAATGACAATAATATGCACTGTAATAATATTTAAAGTTAATATGGAGCATCAATTTTAAAATTTTAAAAATAAATTATCACATATTTCAAAAATTATTGTACAACAATGTAGATAAACCATTTTTTTCCCTTATGATGATAATAATAATATTCCAGTTAGATTATTAGAATTAAAAAAGAAAAGAGAGAGATCATTTTAAGCATCATCCCTCTATATTTTGGGTCAATATCATTAACCTTTTATGATATTTGATTTGAAAACAATTTAATACTTATATTTTCATAAATATCATCAATTTTCATAATTTTTCAAATTGTTAAATTTTTTCTTTATTATTCCATTCAGCTCTATCAAAATAATTTCATCTCCACTATTTGTAAGGATACTAATTGTAAATTTAAAATCTAATAGATTAAATTGAATTAATGGAAACTTCAAAGGTCAAGATGGAATATTTCCTTATACATTTTTTAGAAAAACATTATTTTGAATATTTTAATCTTTTGTAGTAGGATTTGATTTAAATAAGTGGATGTAAGTATTGTTGTTAATTTAATGTCTCTATAAATAGTAAGGAAAGCAAGAGATTTGAAATGGCGAATCAGATAAGCATCAATAAGCATTATCCATATCAGCATCATTATGGATTTCATGATCATGTAGGTCCACCATCTTTAACTTACCATAATATTTACTTATTGAATATCTCTATCATATGAATATGTCATTTTTATTTTTAGTGGAATCATATAATGTCATATTAAACTTTAGTTGATTGAAATGGGGCAAATCGACATTCAACATGTGTCAAAAAACACATAAGCCTATGCAAATTGAAAAAAGAATAAGAATTTAATAAATATTGTTAATTTAAATTGAGTAGATCAAGAGCACGGTAATAATAGTTTAATCAAGAATAATTCTCTCCAAGGTCCCTCTTTTATCTTAATGTAAATTTTTTTCTATATTTAAATTAAAAAATTAACAAATTATTTTAACCAAATATAATATATATGTGTATATATATATTTTTATAAAAGTTATCCAAATATAATATACTAGTATGCTTACTGACAATTATAATAAAAAAAATAAAAATATGTGTACAAACTATAATCCACGTAATTTAGAAAGCTAAAGCAGACAATAATAATCCCGATGCGTTGTCAATATGTAGTTAGACGTACTAGCCTCACTTCCATTATCTAGATAAGAACCATATGCACCAGCCTTTTCTTTCTCCATTTTCAATAAACTTTGGCTATATCAACTTAAAATTTGCTTTAATATTTTTATTATTACTATAATTATTCGAACCAGAATCTTAAGTATAAACATTGTCTTAATTCTGTTCCGGCAAAGACGATAAACTTTGGCTATATTCAATTTCCAATGGGTATCTATATTATTTTATTATAAATTTGTTTCATATACCCCCACTATTTCAATTTCCACATTTATTATTATGTAGTGTTATTTTTTGTTGATAAGAAAAATAATTATTAAAAATTCATAGTATCAAACAAAGTTATTTTTTAAATATCATATGAAAATGAAATAAAGTAATGGTGGGGTGGCGATCTCATATCCAGAGGATCATTATTAAATTTGAGAAATACACCTCTAATAACCTCAATCCCAATATATACCCACCATACCTTTTATTTATTTTTGTGAAGCGTTTTATGTAATTTTTATAAGGAAATCACTAATTTTTAACATTAACATTTTATTTTTAAATCCCTTTGAAAACAGCCTAGCGTTAAAATCAATAATTTAGCAGGTACAAGTTCTGAAATTGGATCTCCCACACTGATATTAAAATATACTAAAAAAAAATAGCTATTTTTTGTTTTTTAATGAAGGAGGAATTTGAGTCGTGAGTTGGGGATATCTATTTTATCAAGTAGATTTACTTACTTGGTTTGTTAGACTGGATGGAAATTTTGAAAAAAAAAATGATTTTTTTTTAAATTAATAAAATATCCATACCAGTTATTAAAAAAAACAAAAAGAAAAAACACAAAAGGAATTTCGCAGGAAGAAAAGGCCCAGTATAATCAAAACAGATTTAAATGCATTTTAATATTTTTTTAAATTGAATTTGTTCAAGAGTCTTTATAATTAATTTGTACAATTGATATTCTCAAATTGAAAAAAATTATATATTTGTCCAAATTAGTTGCAATTGACAAAAAAAAAGTTGTACATTTGTTCAATTAAGTTAAAAATGATAAATTCTATCAATTTAAAAATGACATATGACCCTCAAAATTATTTTTTTCATTTTTTATTTTACCAAAAATTAAAAAGAGAAAAAAAACTATAAATGAAGTTCAAATTTTTTTTTCATGTTTTTAATTTTTGGTAAAATTAAAAATGAAAAAAATAATTTTGAGGGTCATTTGTTAATTTTAAGTTGATAGAATTTGTCAATTTTAACTAAATTGGACAAATATGCAACTTTTTTTTTTGTTAATTTCAACTACATTAGACAAAATGTCTAACTTTTTTCAATTTATAAGATATTAATTGCATAAATTAATTATAGAAACTCATAAATGAATAAATTCAATTTTAAAAAGTAGTAAAATGCATTTAAACTTTGAATAAAAAAAAACCATCTCCATTAGGAGCCCGAACAAATGAATGAAACAATTAAAGGAAATCAATGACTCATATTGGCAAAGATAGTATGGCATTTTCAAAACCAATATCATTTTAAATAGTATTTTTTTTTAAATAAAAAGTATAATTTTAAAAACAAAGAGCATCAATGAAAAATTTAATAAAATAAAGAATGATATTTATTATTCAATTTCAACCATATTTTTTTTTATCATTGTTCTTTAATAAATAAATAAATAAATTTTTTTTGAATAGTATAGAATGAATATAATAAATCAAAGTGTTTTGTTATGTAAAAAAATATGAAATTAATTAGAATTATTAAATGTGCATTTGTAGATACATTAAATACGTGCATTAAAAATTTAATATGAATAGTAGATTTAGTTCTTTATATTTGGAAGGAAAAATCTCATTATGTATTTTATTTTTTATTTTTTTTGAAAAGTTCATTGGAGTTGTTATAATAAAAATTGCTTTTTAAAATAAATAATTGAATACTTGTAAAAAATCAATTGGAGATGCTCTGATAATACAAAAACATTAATGCCAAGAGTATTATTATTTTTAAAACAGTAATCCAACTTCAAGCAGTGAAAATGATCTGTAATGGAAATTCTAAAAATGCAGGAAATAACAAAAGGAAATTTTAGAGATGGTTGATAGGAGTGAATTCGGTTTGAGCAGTTTTTAAAAAAAAATTGAAATTGCACTTTCGTGAACAATTCCGTTAGGTTATAAACCTAAGTAAACAGTTAGAACAATTTAAACTAAATCAAATCAAGCTGTTAGAGCAAATTAAATTATATTAAATCAAACCGGTTATAAAACAAATTAGTTCAGTTAAATTGAACAATTTATTTTTAAAATTATTTTTAATAAAATACAAATTTGATTGTGAATGTGTCATGTGAAAAAAATTATATGTTGATTTAAAATTATTTTAAAATATATATATAAATACATATATAAGTCTTATATTATATATTAAATAATCGTTTGATTAAGATTAATTTGGTACGAGAATTCTCTAAACTATAAATCAAACTGTTTAACAAAATTATAAATCAAACTAAATTAAAAATAATAATTTAATTTAGTTTGCCAGATTAATTCAATTTATATCTACTTTTTAGTTTCCTTGTTTTGCAAAGAATTGGGAAAAAGGGAAAAGGGGCTAGAAGGAGGAGGGACTCGCTGTTTTTTCCCACAAAAACGCAAAAATAATATAGTTTTTTTTTACTTTCTAAATTTCAATTCTTATAAGCTAAGCTGCTTTTTAAAAACAAAAAATAATAATAATATAGTTTTCTTTTGTATATGTGTATTATTGGTTGTCCACGTTTTCCAATACATGTAATGTAAGGGACAAAAACGATGTCGTGGGAGCATTAACTTTAAATTTGAATAATAATAAAACAAAAGAAATATACAAAAAAGCATCTCAAATTTCACGTTCCACTTTTCTTGGACAATCTTCCACGTTGGCTACCATTTCAAAGTGGAGGTTTCAGCATTTTTAATGGCTATCTGAATTGGAATTTATATGACACATACAAATAAAAGTTTTTATTGTTTATGTAGTAAATGTCTATTTAATAGACAGTGAATATATAAAAGTAGTCTCCAATAAAATCTGTTTACAATAAAAATAATAGATTATGTGTAATTTTTTTTAAATTATATCTATTTAAAATTTTAAAATAATTGAAAAAAAATAAAAAAGAGTTAATTATTGAATCACACTGTCTAATAGACTTTTTGAAAGTAGACAGTCTATTTGACAGTGTCTATTTTATTTATTGCCACATAAGCTTAACAGAGCTAATAGACAGAGTCATTGGAAAGTTTTTTTTTTTAAATCTTTCTATATATATAATGCGGTAATAAATTTAAAGCAATCCACATTATCATTGGAGATACTCTTGGTGTTAAACATTAGTCGCAAATATAAAAATTGAAGTTTGAGTTTTGTAGCTTCATTTACATTTAAATATTTTTTTTGCTGTTAGAGGTAAAAAAAGTTTGATATAAATTTATTAAATTAAAAAGACGTTTAAATTTGCTACATTCCCTGTATAACTCCTGAAAGCATGACCTCTATATTTTTTCTCTCAGCAAAAAAAAAAGAAATCTTCCATGTTCGCTCACTGAGTTGACTCAAAGCGATCTCTGTATATTTAAAAAAAAAAAAAAGCATTTGACTCGGTCGGGAGTGGTCATCGTTGAGGTTGACAGAGATTCAGAGAGCAATGGAGAGTGGAGAGGCGGCACCGGTGCCGAGAGTAGGTGTGGTGGTTTTCTTGCTCAGAGGAAAATCAGTGCTCTTGGGACGACGCCGTTCCACCGGCGTTGGCTATTCCAAATTTGCCCTCCCCGGCGGCCACCTCGAGTTCGGTCTGACTCTCCCAAATTTCTTTTATAAATATTTTTCATTTCATTTTATTTTTGTTTTTGTTGTCATAATTTATTTAGTAGAATTATTTTGATTTTGTTATTCAAAATTGGTCTGATATTTGAAGGTTTGGCTCTCTCAGTTTTCTTTTTTATCTTCCAATTGCTGTTTGTTTGCACAGCTGATTTACGACACTTCGTGTTTATTGAGGGCTAAGAAATAGAGGGCTACATAGGAAAGAAAGTTTCATTTTATTCGCCATTTTTTTCCAACAATTTGGATAAACTTTTTTTTTTTTAGATAATAGTCAAACTCAAAACCCACTTGTTATGTTTCACAATTTGGTAACTTTTTGATTTTAGCTTCCAATAATTTGCCAAACTGTATATGGTTTGTTTTAGGGGAGAACTTTGAGGAATGTGCAGCTAGAGAGATAAAGGAAGAGACTGGTTTGGAGATTGAGAAGATAGAGTTTTTGACAGTCACAAACAATCTGTTCCTAGATGAAACAAAGCCATCCCATTATGTGGCTATCTATGTAAGAGCATTCTTGAAAGATCCTGATCAATTGCCACAGAATCTTGAGCCTACAAAGTGTGATGGCTGGGGCTGGTATGAATGGGATAATCTCCCAGAACCACTCTTTTGGCCTTTGGAGAAAATGGTGAAGGAGGGCTTCAATCCTTTTCCAAGTTCCTAGAAAAATTTGTTACCATTATTGAATTGGTATTATTATTATGACTTTTTCTTGCTCCATCTATCTCAATGAAATTGACTGCTATATGCGTTTTGGATGCTACACATATCCTTATTTAAATTAGCATTATTATGTTTTCTTCTCAATTTTCCTTTTTTAGTTTTATACTTTATACTCACTTGTGTATTATTAGATTGTGTTTCCTGTTATTTTCTTTCCCACTTAAGTTTGTGTTCTCAATATATATTAGGCTTTTCTTTAATCCTGGAATACCTTAGAAGTAAATTGAATAAGTGAAGCAGCATTTAACTTCATGACTAGCAAATGCTTAGACATGTATTTGTTGTGGATATGTGTTTTGTATTTATTAAAAGTGGTCGCCACTGTCAAATAGCATTTTTCTGGTTGAGGATTTAGGCAAGAACAAAAACTCAATCACACCTCCACAATGGGAGGTATTTATAACTGTTTGCAGCTGCATTCTAGCTTTTGCCACCATGAATCTTCTGCCATAGTTGTTGCGGGTTTGTGTTTCTTAATTTCAATTAAATAATTGAGTTCATTATAAATTTATACTAATTTTTATTCCATCTTACCTTAATCTTAAAATGCATGCCTAATATTGTCTGTTTCTTTGTTGATATTTGATACATACCTAATACTTTTCTTGAAACTAAAAAGCTAAAAGACTCAAAAATCAAAGTATATATATTGTGATTATATAATTATTAAGGCCCGTTTGGGTAGTGTCAAATTTTAGAATGAAACTGATTTCTGGGTTCAGTTTTCAGTGGAATTAGTTTTCTCCTTGTTATGTTTTTTAGGAATAGGAATGTTCGGACTTGTAAATAATTAAATCAAATTAAATTTTGAGTTATAAATTAAGGGTAAATTTGTATTTTTAAAATTTTTTAAAACTAGTTTCCAATGATAATGAGTATGTTTTGATAATTTTATTAAAATGTTTCAGATTTTGTGTATTAAATAACATCCGTAGGTGAGAACAACTTTTCCATCTCCATTTAATTATCAGGCTCTGAATACGATTCTCTGATCTCATTTCCAAATAACTATCCTCTAAAATAGCACAAACCTTATTTTCTTACTTCCAATTTTTTTGCACAATAATTTAAAACAACTACTTGCAACATTCCACAATAATAAAGCTTAAGAAAAATAAAAATTAATTTTCTCTATTATTACTACTTGGAATCGATATCCTACAATAAAGAAATATATATGCTACAAGTTGTATCTAGCAGCATTGACTTTAGTCAAGTAGTAACCAAAATTTTGCACCAGCTGCTAATTTGTTTTGCCTTTTCCTGTTGGCGGAAAGCAAGCAAGCTTATACACTTTGAACCATCTCTGTTAGGAATAAATGTATTTGATAGTATTTTACAGTTTAATAAACTTGTACATTAGACTTTTAAATTTTAAATGTATCATATTAAATTTTTAATTTACATTTTATGTCACATTAATTTTTTTTGAAAATTTTAATACTATATAGTTTTATAAACTTACATATTTGACCCTCTATTTATATATATTATACCTTAAAACTATCATAAGCCTAAAACATCAATTGGTAAATAAATTTCAGTATCACATAAAACTCACAGAGTTAATGTTAAAGTTTCAATTTTTATACTTTTGATAAAAAAAAGAGTTAAGGTCATTTATCATATGTTTGCAAAATTTTAGTGAGGATCTAATGTTGTAAAAATATAAATTGAAAATTTTATATGATATATTTGAAATTTGAGAGCCTAATGTAAAATAAAAAATAAATTAAAATTTTTGTGTGATATACATAAAATTTAAAAATCTTATATATAAATTTATGAAGCTACAAGAAATTAAAATGCATTTATCCTTAAAATTATAAATAAATAAAATAAAACAACTAGAAAATGATAGATGACCAAGATCCAGTTTTTTTTAGCTCAAAGATCAAGTTTTTTTTTGGTAAAAACTCAAAGATCAAGTTAAACATGCATATTCAGTTCTATTTTTACAACTTGCTTTATTTATTCTTCTAGACTGGAAAGACGTGTAAAGTTTTTGTTAGAATAATCCTCAAATTATTCTTTCTTTTTGGGTAAAAATCCTTAAATTATTCTTGTTGAGTTTGCTGGCCTCTAACACGGTAACGTCTTATATTCGTTACATCTCACAACGATGTCGTTTTTTAAAATCTGAAGCTTCTATATGTGAGACGACGTCGTCTGGTCACTTACTGCCTGATATCCTGCCACGTGGTCTTGCGAAGTGCGCCTGGTGTGTATATATATCTCTTCGTCTTCATTTGCTAAGGGGGTGTGATATATGCGTGGGTAGGAAAACCAGAGAGTTGGTGAGGCGACTCTAGGGTTTCTTTCTTCTTCTCTTTTCTCTGTTATCTGTGTGTTTGGTTACTAAGAAGAACTATGTGTTTTTCTCTGTCTTGAGAGCGAAAGTGGTGAATTGGGGATTTGGGATGTGTTTAGGGTTCTAAATTTAGAACATTGATCTAGGATTTATGGTTTCTTTCTTCTTATATCTTCTTGTTATACATGTTCGATTCAAAGTCGATCCAGTGGATCCAAATTCGGAAACATTTTTCCTCAATTAGTTGGACGTCTTAGCTTTGACTTTTCTACTGGTATTGTTAGTTTTGGTGTATGATTTACAAGAAAATTGTTAGTTTTGGTGTATGATTTTACTGCCTTTCAAATTTATCTCTTAATTTTATATCCTATTTTTTTTTCCATTTATCTCTTTACTTTTCTATCTATAATTTTTACTTTTCTCTCTTTATTTTTCCAAATTTTTTAATATTTTTCTGATTTTCTTTTCTTTGATAAAAATTTCGATTTTCTTTTGTTTCTAGTTTTTTCCAACGGCTAACCCGTCCAATCTTCCCAACGGCTAGTTTGATGACAGCGGTCAAATTTGAAATATAGCTCTTCCTAACGGCTAGTTTGATGACAACGGTCAAATTTTAACTCTTTTAAGTTTCTCTGCCGTCAAGATTCTTTTCCTATTTATGTCCCTTTCTCTTCATTCCTTCGGTCATCACATTGTAAGTTAGCTCTTCTTTCCAACTGGGTCTCTAACCAAGGCATGTCAATCAAGTTCTGATTCTAAAGCCGGCTAACGCATATGAAGTTGCGCATGTTATCGTTTCTTCTTCCTTTCATCATTGCTGTAAGTAATTTTCTCTCCTTGTTTTGTTAATGGTAAAGGAATAAAAACAGAAGGAATTGAAATCGGGGAGATGGAGTGTGGGTCTGATGGTGAACTGTTTGAAGAAATGTCGGTGTGAACAAATAGTTTCCTTATGAAGAAACGCTATGGAATCGTAGTTCTCTTCGTTTCTTTCTCGGCTTTCACATACAGAAACTGATCGGTTTCTGATGACGAAGAAAAGGCTGAAACTGAGCCAAGAACTGGGTCTCAGACCACGGCATGCCAATCAAGTTCTGGTTCCAAAAACGTCTAACCCAGATGAAGTTGCGCATGTTAGCATTCTCACCCTCTTCCTTTTATTCACTATTTCAAGGTAACCACCGTAAAAAAAGATGAGCTCCCTAACTAATGAAGCTGTGTTAATCTGGAAGAAATTCCATTTACTTTTGGCTCAAATTGCTTTTAATAACTAGTCTTAATTAATTGTGCGTCTTTGAGTCTTTTAATGTTAGCAATAAATGCTATACCTTTTAAGGCGTTCATTGTTTTCAATTTCCATTAATTTCAAGGATTTCTTCTGTATGGATGGTTAGAGTGTGTTCAATGTTGTATTTCTGTTGTACATATTTGTGGTTTTTAAGATCTTTATTATCTTAGAAATTTTTGGTTATGCGTTACAACTTACAAGAAATGGCCATGTAATATCTACTAGAAAGGCTTTCTTATTATAGTCTGTGCATATCTCTTGAGACCTGTGGTTAGTTGATTCATTGCATTTGCCAAATTTTTGCCTGTAGGTATTTTAGGCTTGCTCATCATTTTAAAAGGAGTACAAAAATTTATGGTTCTTTGCTTAGAATCAGTCTCTATGATTTGCATGTTTCTTCTGTTGCTAAATTATGCATGTCACCTTGTTTTTGACATAAAAGTGGCAAGTTCAGCTCATCTTTCTGATGTCTTTTTCTGACATTTTATCTTCTTCTTTTTTTATCCTTTTTTTATCCTTCCCTATTTCCAATTACAGGTCAGAGATGCTCTTGTACAGTTTGTATCATAATTTTATCAATTTCGTTGAGACTAAAATCAACCTTTTCAAGCTTGCTTACTTTGCAGTTATAGTTCCTGGACAGTATTCAGAGAAACAAGCAGACATTTTGACAGCATGACAGCTATTGATCCAATTGTTTAAATTTTGATTTGATTCATTCATGTGACACTGTGTTGTAAAAGATAGTAGGACAATTGATAATAATAAATGATAAAGCTTTTTGGGTTTGGGAGGAAGAAGACTGCTGGGATTGCCAGGTCTCTTCCTCTCTCTGCTGTGCGTGTGTGTTCCTCTCTCTCTCTCTCCTCCTCGCTTTCTTTTCCCTCTTCAATTTCTCTCTGCGCTTTCTCTTATCTCTTTCTCCATAACGTTTCCCTCTTAGTCTTTTCTCTGTTTTCTCTCTGTTATCTCTACTTTCTCTTTTACTTATCTCTTCTACTTTGTCTCTTTATTTTTATATTTTCAACTTTTCTCTATTTGCGTATACTGTCTCTGTTTATTATTCCCTCTTTGCTTTCATTTACTTTTTATCTTTTCATTTTCTTCTTATTACATTTCTCTTTTATTTCCTCAAATTAATATCTCTTTGCACTTTCTAGTTGCAATTCTTATTAGCCTTATTGTTTGTGGTAAAATGGGGTGTTCCATGAACTATCAATTTTATATTTTGTGAAATTCCATTTATGTCCTTGAAATATAAAAAATACAAAAGAAAGAAGACGAAAAAAAGACGGTATAATTTTATTTTTCCTCAAAAACTTTCATTGGAATAAATATTTTTATAAATGCAAAAGTTTTTTCAGTTGATTTTTTTATTTTATCTTTTTTCTATTACCTCAGCTATACATTTTATTCTTTAAAAAAAAACTATAAATTTATTATTCTTTTCATAAAAAAAATACCTATAGTTTTTATTTTAAAGGCTTTTAAGGGATAGGTAAAAACAAAATACGTTTTTATTTAAAGAATAAAACTAAATATAGAAAAACAGTATTTTTTTAAGTAGAAAAACACAGCTAAAGTATTTTAAAAAAATATTGCTAAATATTAAGAACATATTTGTTGTTGCTAAAAAAACACCAGAGTTACAAGTAAACTTTATGGAACAAGATAATATGTTTTTATCTTAATCAAGATTATACTTTATTTTATTTTTAAAAAAAAAGTAATCTATATGGAACAAGATAATATGTTTTTATCTTAATCAAGATTATACTTTATTTTATTTTAAAAAAAAAAAAGTAAACTATATGGAACAAGATAATATGTTTTTATCTTAGTCAAGATTATACTTTATTTTATTTTCAAAAAATAAGTTATTTATTATAAAAGAAAAGTTTTATTTTTACCAAAAGTCTATAATAAAACTGACCTAAACTAATATAACTTTTAGAATTTGATTTATTGGATAAGAAATTGTAATTTTATTTTTATTTTTTTTGGGTCAAGAAATGGTAACCTACGATTTTCAACTTTTTAAACTTTTAAACTTGCAAAATTTTATCTAAAAACTAAACAACCATATATAATTGTGGACATAAAGGACATAGATTGGAATTTTGCAAAATTTGATATTGATAGTTTGTGGAATAAACTATTTTACCATATGACAGTAGGGTCACAGGGAGGGCAGCTAGAATTTTGCAACTAAGAGAAATTAAAGAAGGAAATTAGAAAGGGAGTGTAGTAGAGAAAGTGTAGAGAGAGAAGTGGAAAGAAAGTGGAGGGAGATAAGCAAGGAAGTAGAGCGAGAGAATAGAGAAAAGTGGGAAAGATAAATTAAGGAGAGAAAATAGGGAGTGAAAGTAAATAGAAGGTGGGAGATAGAGAGGGAAGTAGAATCCTAGGGAGGGAGGCTGTAGCGTGTGAAAGAGGGGAGAGAATGTAGAGAATTTTTTTGGAGGGCGATAAGATTAAGAGAAACGAGAGAGAAACTAGGGCCAGGGTGGGGGAGGGAGAATGTTTTTGTTTTTTTGTTTTGTTTTTTTAAAAAGAGTTCATGTAATATTTTTATTTATTTTTAATATAATATAGTTTGTTTCCATTTTCTTTGTTACATTTTCAATTCGCTTCGAAATCTACCCTCCACCTAGCTAATTCTCCAAACAAAAATGGAAAAAGAAAAAAAGAGCAACATTCATCATAATGCTGAATTCACCCAAAAAAAAAACATAAAGATAGCTCTTTACATGAAGAAGTGAAGCGTGCATTAAAATTTTAGCAATTCTGATATACAAAAAACTAAAAATAGTTCTTCCACAAAAAAAGTTACCCTTTTGTTTAAATATAAAATTAATGACAAGGAGTTTGCTTAAAACTAAATCAAACATGACTCGCACATATTGAAAACTTTCTGTCACTTTTGAATGTTTTATTCAAAACTTTAGATTTTAAATGGTTGTTTGGACAGTGATGAATGTTGAAAAAATAATTAGATCTCATGTTATACAATAGTACATAGATTTATAACCGTATTGTTTACTATTGATTGATTAAGTGCTTGGTTTGATGTTCCTGATGTTTGATTGCTTTTTGCCATTAATAACTGCAAAATAATTAACAAGTTAAAAGACCTCTATAAAATATGCTCTTTCAATTTAGTCTCCTTCTCTTTAGGTCAAAATAATAATGTATGTGCAAAATAGTGGCTCTAATCTCATATTTATAACCCACACAAAATAATAATAATAATAAATATAATAATATTTATTTAAAATAGAGATGAGTCCAATTATATTCTTATATATACTTCGCTGTTACAGAGGTACTAAGTTCTTTTGGTCTAATGAGCCCACCAAAAAATTAAAAGAGGGAGATTTCAATGGACCTCTTTATTTATTATTAATCAATGTCTTTAATTCTATTATTGGAAACACAGAAACCCAGTAAGTGAGCGCATTTGATTATGCTCAGTCCATTTATAATTATTCTAACAATAAAAGCTTTAGACTTTAAACTTTCTGTCACATAGAATTGGTTGTTTGGACAGTGATGAAAACCAAAAGCAAAAAAAAGAAACTAGGTCATTGACTTTAGTCAAGTAGTAACCACAATTTTGCACAAGCTCATACAAGCTCATATACTTTTGAACCATCTCTATTAAAACTAACAAAAAAGGGGAAAATGGTAGATGACCATTTTTATAAATAACTAAGTTCATCATATAGAGCTCTGTTTTTATATGTTTTTCCAACTTATTCAACACCTAAGACCCTGCCTGACCTCTTCTCGCTCTGTTTTTATGTTTTTTCAACTCATATTCAACACCTTAGACCCTGCATGATCCAGTGTGGGTTTATTATCCTTGTGCGATGGAGCCAAAACATGGTTATTTTTCATTTCCTAGTGGGCTAAAACTTAAACTCCTATAACTAGACAAAATAGACAAGATCACGTCAATAGGAGAACCAAACGCATAACAAACCCAAATCAGCATTATTCACTGGCCTAGCTTTTTTGGTCAGGCAGTTAGTGTATTTGAAGTTTTGAGTAAAACTTATAAATTCAACATGCTTTTATTTCTATTTTGTTATTTTTCAGAAATAGCTATAAGAATACCCAATTCCTGTGGGGGCTGTGCTATTAGCTAAATAAAATAGCACTGAAAACCAAAGAAACTCCTTATTTTTAACTCAACATAAAGGACACATTAAAATGTATCCATTTTCCATCCACTTACTTTCTACATAACACATAATAAGTAAAATAAAATTATGCACGGTATTTTTTAAAGAAAGAACAATAATTGTTGCGTGGACCAGACCAGATACATAGGATAACCTTAAATAAAACCAAAGCATTGAAACTTTCGGACCAAAGTGGAATTTGATAAATTTTTTCTATCCTTTTTCTATGTTGAAAATAAAATATCCTTGCGTGCCAAGTTATAAGAAAAAGACAAACATACAAAGCAACCACTATCCAATGAAATTCCTCCGACTGCACTTTTATATGTATATAACTAAAAGCAATGACAAAGTTGAAGCTTTGAATAGAAGGTGGTGACTAAATTAAGGAAACAATGGAGAAGGGCACAGTGGCTCCGGCGGTGCTGAGAGTAAGTGTTGTGGTATTCATTCTCAGAGAGAAAACGGTGCTGCTAGGACGGCGTCGTTCACCTGGCGTTGGCTATTCCGAATTTGGCCTCCCTGGTGGTCACCTTGAGTTTGGTAATTCTCTTTGATTAATTTCACTTCCTCCCAAATTCATAATATATAGCATAGATTTTTGAAACAGAGCACCACCGATGACATAGTTATAATTTATCTGGTAAATTTTGTTAAATTGTATGTTATTTCTTTTGCTTCCACAACTTTTCTTTAACATATTAATTTCACTACCTTCCCAAATTCATAATTTATAGTTTCCATTTAATTAATTAATTAATTTATTTATAATTTCTCCAATATCAATTAGCATATTTGTGTGTGTGTGTGTGTTTATTTTTAGGGGAAAGCTTTGAGGAGTGCGCAGCAAGAGAGGTAAAGGAAGAGACAGGTTTGGAGATAGACAAGACAGAGATTGTTAAAGTGACAAACAACCTTTTCCTAGACCAACCAAAACCTTGTCATTATGTAACAATTTTATTGCGTGCATGGATGAGAGATCCTCATCAATTGCCTCAAAATCTTGAGCCTACGTGATGGTTGGGATTGGTATGGATGGGACAATCTTCCAGAACCACTCTTTTGGCCTTTGAAGAAAATGGTGGAAGAGGGTTTTAGTCCCTTTCCAATTGCCTAGATTCTTTGTATTCCTATAATGTACTATTTCTTCTCCAAGTTTTATGTCTTACTCTGAGTCCCAAAACTCACTATAGAACAGACAATAGAACTTCCATAGTTCTATATATATAAAATAAAGGTTTGAAATTCAGATCTTTGTCTGAAAAAATAGTGGCTATTACTAGTAGATTGCCCTTATAGGACCTATTTATATAATTATGCTCACGTCCGTCTGTCTTTTTTCTTTCCCGGATGTGGGATTTCTGCACCAAAGAAAATATATAAATACATATATATATACATACACATATATGTGAAGATATGAATAATTGTTTGCTTGTGTAAGTTTTATATGTATTAGAGTCTCAATAAATTTAATATTTAAGAAACAACTTTTAATTATAAGAAGATAGATATTGATGATAATGGTGAAAGAAAGGACATATAATAAATTATTTCATTTATTTACACGCCCCCTCAAGCGAAACGAGGAGTGAGCTTGCAATTGAGATTGCTAAATTGAGATATGGATGATGGTTTTGTCATAATATCAGCTATTTGTTCCTCAGTTGGAACATAACGTATTTCCAAATTTTTTTGTAACACTTTATCTCTTATGAAATGCACATCTATCTCAATATGTTTTGTTTTAGCATGAGCTACTGGATTTGAAGCTAACACATGCAGCTCCAATATTGTCACACCAGATTAGTGGACATTTTCTTAGACGAACATGAAGTTCCATCAGTAGAGATTGTGACCAACAAATTTCCATTGAAGCATGAGCAAGTGATCTATACTTTGATTCTGTACTTGATCGTACCACTACTTTATGTTTTTTAGAGCTCCAAGACACCAAATTCGGTCCAAAATAAACACAAGTTTGGTTCATTCCTTTTTCATTCCCTCTGTTACAGTATATGAGAGAAAGGCTCAGCATGTTTCAATCAGTTAGTTAGCAGTTAAGTGAAGCACATGTTAGGCACGTGATGTTATTAAGTTTCACTTTCTGTTTTGGTTGTTGCGATTAGTTATAATCCTCTCTGTTTACTGATTGGTCAGTATGTATAACAGAGTTTACGTATATAAGCTGAAAAACTACCAGCTTTGTAATTAATCAATTCAATTGTTTTCAATACAAAGATTTACTAGCTTTCTTTGTCTCTTTCCTTTTCTGTTTTCGTTTTCTTTCTTGCCAAACACAATTCTTGTATTTTCTTTCTTCTCTTTTATCTTGGTATCAGAGCCGTTTTCATGGCGGAAAACACTCTGATCCTTACTATCTCTCCCTTTCCCAATTCTATCATCAAGTTAGATGACTCAAACTTTTTTGTGTGGAAATCACAAATTGTTCCAATTGTTAAAGGCCATAGGTTAATCAAACTCTTTCAGTTTAGTTCTTATGATGATTATTTGAATCATCACAATACAAGTTTATCACCACCGGAGATTACAAGTGATACTCAGCAACAGAATCAAGCTCGTGATGACTGGGAAACTCAATATCAGTTTCTTGTTGGTTGGCTGCGAGGTACGATAGTTAGAGAAATAATCGGTCACTTTATTAACAAAGACACAACACGTAATTTGTGGTCTGTGATTGTAAAAAGGTATGCAGCTCATTCTCCAAGTAGAGTTCTCCATTATAGAAGTTTGTTACATAGTGTGAAAAAGTTTGGTTCATCAGTTGATGAATACATTCTTTGAATTAAAGATTTAGTTGGAAAGGTGACTGCCTCTGGTGATGATGTTTTGAAAAAAGATTTAATCATGTACATTCTAGCTGGATTAGGTCCTGAATACAAAGCAATTTCAACTATCCTTGAAGTCAAACATGATCAGTATAGTCTTGAAAAGGTTCAGTATCATCTACTTGCGTTTGAATCCAAATTAGATGAAGAAAATTCGATTATCAATCTTGAAATGACACACAAAGCTACTCATTTTGTTTTAGACAACACTAAAAATAATTCTTTAGCAAATTCTTCTTCAGTGACACCTACTGCTTGTGGTCAAAAGTCTGTAGTTCAGTAAACACTCACTAATGCTAATCAGAATTGTAGCTGTAAACAATTTTCTTAAAATCAAACTCTTTCAAGTCGTTGTTGTACCTCACATGATAATAATGTCTATGCAAATGGTCAAATTTTTCATGTCATGCAGCAGTTTCTAGGTCGTGGTAATACACCTTTTAATAGAGGTAGATCTCGAGGTCCTTTTGGTCGAAATTATGGGAGAAATTCAAAGCCTACATGTTAGCTATGTGGTACTTATGGTCATGTAGTTGCAAACTGCTATTATCGGTTTGATATGAATTACATAAGCTCACATATGCAAGGAACAAATGATATGTTTCAAGGATCTGGACATAGTTTCAGGGCCTCACAAAACAACTTTCGACCACCACAACCTTACAGACCTCCATCACCTCCATAATTTTATAATACACCCTATTCATCTCAAGGACTAGTTCCAACTACATCCTCATCATCTACAATGTTTTCTCCACAAGCTGCTCATTATCAATCACCATCTGATTTTAATATGGGAAATGCAAGTCATCAAGCCTATAAACCTCAAATGACTTCAACCAATGCTTAAGGACATGTTGTCTTCTTTGCACCAAGCTCAGCTTTTGAAGCTCCTGTAGTTATTATGGCTGACAAGTTTGCAGGACAATGTCAAACAGCTTCTCCTATGACTTTGCAATATCAGTCTTGGTATCTGGACAGTGGAGTTACTGATCATGTTGTAGATGATAGTGACAGTCTATTACAGCAAATTGAATACAAGGGATCCAACAAACTCATGGTTGGAAATGGCCAAAATATGACCATTTCTCATGTTGGTAATACTTCTATACCTACTTGCACTACTACTATTCACTTGCTTAATGTTCTTGTGGTTCCAAATATAGCCAAGAATTTGGTGAGTATTTCAAAATTGACATGTGATAATAACCTGTATGTGGAATTTGATGCTGCTTGTTGTATCATTAAGGATCTTCATGGCCATCCCCTACTTAAAGGCATACAAGAAGGAGGGCTGTATAAATTGGTATTTCCTTGCTTTAAGCCAAAGATTTCGGGTCCTTCATCTTACTCTCAAAGTCATCAAACATCTTACTCTCAAAGTCATCAAACACAGTCTCATTCTCCATCAACCTTGTCTCCAAAAATTGAAGTACTTTTTGGCAATCAAAGTATTTCTTTCAATAATTGATTTCTAACACTTCTGAACTAGTTACAAGTTCTCATTGTAATTCTTTCTTTTGTTCTCCATCTACATGTCCTTTGAATTGTTCAAATTTTTGTAATACAAAGTGTATTTTCCCTTTATCTTCACAAGTTTATAAAGCTACTTCAATTGTTCCTATTTCTGCTTCTCAACAAGTCTTTCCAAACTCACAAACTAATTCAGTATTTTCAGCATCTCATACTACTATTGATATGAATATTTTACATAACAGATTTGGTCATCCAACTCAACCAATTATTACTCAAATTCTTAATTCCAGCCCTATACAAATTTCTACTAAAGTTCCTTTTAGCTTCTGTGAAGCATGTCAATTTGGTAAGCAACATTTGATATCCTTTCCCTCTTCCCATTCTCGAGCCACCAAAACATTAGAATTGGTTCATATTGACCTTTGGGGACCAGCTCCTGTTACATCTTTAGATGGTTTCAAATACTACATTCAGTTTTTAGATGACTTTTCTAGATATGTTTGGATATATCTTCTCAAACTAAAGTCAGAAGCCTTTTCTATGTTTGTCAAGTTTCAATCTATGGCTGAAAGACAATTTGAAACCAAAATTAAAACAGTCCAATCTGATTGGGGTGGTGAGTTTAGAACCCTTTTGCCTTTTCTTTCAAAACAAGGTATCCAATTTAGACACCTTTGTCCTCACCTCCATGCTCAAAATGGGAGAGTTGAAAGGAAACATAGACACATTGTCGAGGTTAGTTTAAGCCTTTTAGCTCAAGCTAAAATGCCCCTTCTATATTGGTGGGATGCCTTTAGGTGTGATGTTTATATTATAAACATGTTACCTACTCAAGCTCTCAAGAACCAAATACCTTATCTAATCCTCTTTCAACATTTACATGATTTTGGTTTCTTTAGGATCTTTGGTTTTGCATGTTATCCCTTTTTAAGACCTTACTCTATTCAGAAAGCACAATTTCATTATCAGAAATGTGTGTTTCTAGGTTATAGTCCGGATCATAAGGGATATAGGTGTCTTCATCATTTAGGTCGTGTTTATATCTCAAAGAGTGTCATATTCAATGAAACTGACTTTCCTTTCTTTACTGATTCTCTTTTCACCTCAATGCATTCTATCAAATCTTCACAGGAATCCACTGATTCTGTTGATCAACCACTATTTGTTCTCAATAGATCAAAACCTCTTTTTCCAACCAATTTTGTTTTTTCTCCAACTAACTCATCAAATACAATATCTAGCCAAGCAACTTTGCAGTCTGTTCAAACTTCCCAAATTTCTTCCTTGTAGCCTCATCATTCACATTCTGATATTTCAACTTCCATATCTTCTCTAAATTATGTTCTTCTTTTATCCAAACCTGTTTCTAAAAACACTTAATCAACTCATTCAATGGTCACTCGAGCCAAAGTTGGAATTTTTAAGCCAAAAAGCCTGATTGCTTCTACTAAGTATCCATTACCTTTTGTTGCCTTCTCAATCATTCCTGAACCAACCACAATTAAACAAGCTCTGTCTTACCTTAAATGGCAAGAAGCAATGAGTACTGAGTATGCAGCCTTACTTAAAAACAGTACTTGGAAGTTGGTTCCTCCTGGTATGCCTTTAGTTGGGAATAAATGGGTTTTTCGAACCAAATACAAGGTAGATGAGTCATTTGAAAGGTTTAAGGCTCGCTTGGTGGCTAAAGGCTTTCATCAGATGGCAGGGATTGATTACACTGAAACTTTCAGTCCAGTGGTCCAGCCTGCAATAATAAGAATAGTTTTATCTCTTGCTTTGTTTAATAGTTGGCAAATTCGATAGTTTAATTTCAACAATGCGTTTCTGAATGGTAATCTCCATGAAGATGTATATATGAAACAACCATAAGGTTTTTTAAGCTCTCAAGCTCCTCATTATGTTTGCAAACTCATAAAGGCTTTATATGGATTAAAACAGGCACCGAGGGCTTGGTTTGAAAAGTTGAAACAACTTCTTCTCAGTTTTGGTTTCACAAACTCTATTTCAGATTCCTCACTTTTCATTTTGAAAACTAAATAGGCTTATGCTTTGCTTCTTGTTTATGTCGATGACATATTACTCACAAGGAACAATGCTAAATTCAATGCTCAGTTGATTAAGAAGTTAAATGATAATTTTTCTTTGAAAGACCTTGGTGAGCTTCATTATTTCTTAGGGATTGAAGTCAAGAGAATGGGAAGCTCAATGCTATTAACTCAGCAAAAGTACATCTCAGATCTCTTGCAAAAAGCTAAGCTTGAGGGTGCCAAGCCTATCTTAACACCAAGGAGCACAACAACAAAGTTAGCTCAACATGATGGAGATCCCTACGATGATCCAGCTGTTTACATAAGTGTGGTTGGGACTCTTCAATATCTGGCTTTGACAAGGACATATATTTCTTATACAATTAGTACCTTAAGTCAGTTTTTACAAAGTCCAACGGTTAATCACTGGGAAGCATGCAAATGTGTGTTAAGGTATCTGAAAGGTGCATTGTCACACGGGCTTCTTCTACAAGCAAACAACAAATTGCAAGTTCAAGGGTTTGCAGATTCAGATTGGGCCAGTAACATTGATGATAGAAGATCTGTTAGTGGTTATTGTGTATACTTTGGATCGAATCTTATTTCCTAGAGTTCAAAGAAGCAACATGTAGTGGCTCATTCAAGCATAGAGGCTGAATACCGACCACTAGCACATATAACTTCTGAAATTTGTTGGTTACAAAATCTATCTCAAGAACTTCAATTTCCTTTGGCTTGTCCTATTGTCTAGAGTGACAATACTGGAGCTGCTGCTTTGGCTGCCAATCTCGTACTGCATGCAATAGTTAAACACATAGAAATTGATTTACATTTTGTTAGAGATAAGGTTATTCACAAAACCTTGGAGGTTCGATATATTCCTATTGAGGAATAAGTGGCTGATATTTTAACCAAACCTCTTGGCACAGCTCGGTTCCTTTACTTGTGAAGCAAACTTCATATAACAGATGTATTTCTTAATCAATCTTAAAGAAGAAGAAAATATTACTCAAAAAGTAGAGAGTTTGCTTCGAGCGAGCATGTTACATTATATGAGAGAAAGGCTCAGCGTGTTTCAATCAGTTAGCTAGCAATTAAGTGAAGCACATGTTAGGCACGTGATGTTATTAAGTTTCATTTTCTGTTTTAGTTGTTGCGATTAGTTATAATCCTCTTTGTTTATTGATTGGTCAGTATATACAACAGAGTTTACGTATATAAGCTGAAGAACTACCAGCTTTGTAATTAATCAATTCAATTGTTTTCAATACAAAGATTTACAAGCTTTCTCTGTCTCTTTCCTTTTCTGTTTACATTTTCTTTCTTGCCAAACACAATTCTTGTATTTTATTTCTTCTCTTTTATCTCCCTCCAAGTTTATTATATATATATATATATATATATATATATATAGTCTTGATCATATCAGAATATTTTAACTTTATAAAGTTTAAAATTAAATGCTAAGGTAATCAATTAGGTAGATTGGTCAAAATTAAAATGTCCTGATGTGATGTTTCTAAATTAATGTGCATTTTCATTGTTAGTATATGTATGGATTAATACAAGTACATAATTTAGTGTAACTTGTATTGAATTTCCAAATTGTGTTTGTGATTCTTAGGAGAAAGCTTTGAGGAATGTGCAGAAAGAGAGCTAAAGGAAGAGACTGGTTTGGACATAGAGAAGATAGAGTTTATGACAATCACAAACAATGTATTCCTAGATGAAGTGAAACCTTCTCATTATGTAGCTGTCTTTGTGCGTGCATTCTTGAAAGATCCTCATCAGGAGCCTGAAAATCTTGAGCCTGGAAAGTGTGATGGTTGGGAATGGTATGAATGGGACAACCTCCCAAAACCACTCTTTTGGCCTGTTCAGAAAATGGTCAAGGAGGGCTTTAATCCCTTTCCAAATATTGTTTAAAATTTCCCGCCAAATATATTCTGCACTGTACTATTACATTAATTTTGTTGTATTTGGTACTTTAGAATGCTAAATACGTTTCTAAGGGTTTGTTTGGGTAGCTGAAATGAACAGGATTAAGCTAAACTAGTTTAAATTTGGTCTGGATAAAAAATTAAAAGAGTTAATAATTTTATTCTGTGTGGTTTTGCTTTTCAAACGGACTTTAATATTTCAATGTTTATTTGTTACTAATAGTAGTGATTAAACTATAAGATTGTTTACCAGTTTGTGTTTGTAATAATTTTATTTTCCTCTCATGTAAGTTTATGGTCCTGACTTTCACTTGAATTATATTTAATTCCTTGAATAAAACGAAGCTATTAGTTTACTAATCTACTTTTTATTTTTACACTAACCATATTACAAGTTAATTTTGGCTGTGGTACTTTGTTAGTATCTTTTCCGATTTTTAGGACCTCGATCCCTCCATGATGGTTGAATAGAAAGCTTTATGGATGAAATGAAGAAACCCAATAATGCAAATGCAAATGGTCATTCTAGATTCGATAGAGTTCAACATAATTCGCAGGACATTTTTAACCTTTATGTTTGTGTTATAAGTGTTTGATTATATACCATCAATAATCTTTGTCATTTATTGTTCGACCTACTTATTAATTCAAGCTAAATAATTGTTATCTGTCAAACCCAAATTTCATTTCCGTTCATGAATATTGATCAAATTGATCGGACAAAGAAGTCCATCCTAATTAATTAGGGACATATATTGTGACATATGTTGTCAAAGAAAACAATAATATCAATTGGGAGTAATCCTTTTAAAAATTCTTGATAACTTATTTTATTTTACTATTTAATTTTAAATATTGAATTCCATAATTTAACATAACTATTATAATGTATACATGATAATGACTATATATATATATATTCACATGCATACATAGTGGACATCTAAACTGCTGAAAAAAAATGATATCACTTTGATAATATACACGATTAAGAATATAATTGATCAAGCTGATCCATAATGCTTTAGAAGGGTCGAAGTAATAAGATCAAGTGATCCTGCTAAAAACACCTAATTAATTAAGACCACAGCTACCACAAAGGGTAAAATGCCTGTCCAGTTCCTTGATTCCTTCCCTGCAGTAGTTTTCCATACAATTTTTGTATGGAGCTAGTGACTGATCTTTATAGACGTCCAATCATCAATGTTTCAGTATACCAAGCATACCAAAAATTTGGGATATATCAAATTTTTTTTTTTTGGGGTGAATGATATTGTTTGTATCATATATTTAGGGAGGTGTGGTCAGTAATATATTACTTTCAAATATCAAGGATGTCATGATTGTTTTGTTTATATTCTAATTAGAAATGTGTCCAATCCTTGATATATGTCATTGTATCTGAGTATATCAAATCCTTGTATAGTATTTCATTAAAAAAAATCCTTGTATAGTAGGAATCGAGCTCTGCATCGGTCTTTTTGATCGGTTTTTAGTTGGTTTTTATCTGTGGACAGTTTTCGTCGGCATGTGGGTCTGAGAACTGAAACGGTTTTTTGAGGATTTATTGGTTTTTAGATATTGGAGTGATAGTTATTGGAGTGGAAAGAAAAAGAAAACGGTCAGTTTCGGTTATTGAAGTGATGGTTATTCGAGTGGAAAGGAGAAGAAGAAAAAACTAATTTAATTAAATAAATAAAAATAATAAAAATATTATATATATATATTTATATATATATATATAAATTTAGTCAGTTTCGATTAATTGCAGTTTGAAAAAAATGGCAACCGACTAGGAGAAGCAGCAATTGACCACCTACTAAAATACACGGATTCAATTGTTTAATTAACCGATCACTTTTCAGTCATTAGTAAAATTTAATTGTCAAATAATCAATCGGTTAATTTTTCAATTAATTTGAACAGGTCTAAATAAGAAGATAAAATCTATATGTATGTGTGTGTACATATATAGATATATATATATATATTATATTTTCGGCACTCATGCTGAATAGCTCAATCTTATAGAGCCATAACATAATAATTGTTGCTAAAGTAATTTCAAGAATTAATCTCCACCTTATCTATTATGATGGCAATGAGAAAACAGATGTGTTTTTTAATGGAAGAAAGCATATATATAGTTTGTTTCCATGTCTCCAAAACTATTAGTCTTATCTATTTCATCAAACAAAAAAGTCTTCCTTATCCATTTCATTAAATGACTGTCTCCTAATCACCTACCTATGTAGTCATTTGGAAAGAGTTGCTAACATAGCTTAGGTAAATCATCCATGACAAGTTGACAAAGTTAGGTTAAAATTATTATTTTTTTTATGATAATTGGCTACTAGCCTAGTTTTTTTTTTGATAAGAATTCTACTAGCCTAGTTGGTAAGCTAGAAAAGCAAGACCTTTCATTAATTGTTTTTTTTTTTTTTTTTTTTTTTTTTTTTTTTTTTTTTATACTAAAGATTTTGAGGCTTAAACCTAGGTTAGGCCAAAGCCAATGGACTAACCTCCAAGTTGTACTGAGATAACTAAATAGTGCACATGTTTATGTGGTGCTCGTCCTCTCATAGTTGTTTTATTTATTTAGTTTGGTAATATCCAAATCTATTGTTAGGACACCCAAAATTGTATTATAAAAAATTGCACCCCTTATATTAAAGAAAATAAATAATTAGTGCGTAATAACAATTGTATTATATAGATGGGGTTACATCCAAATCTGTTACTAATATAATTTTCAAGTAGTTGGTTCTGGGTCATGGTTAGCTGACCTGTGATGTGTTTTAGTTGGTCCAAGAGAATTAGAAAAATGGTAACAATATTTGGTTGTTCTATCTAATTCCAATATGTTGATGGGTCGACAGACTTATTGTGTGAGTTTCAACCTGAAAATTCAACATTGTTTTGACCCACAACAAACACAATTTCGCAGCGCATGTGGAGCATATGCATTCCAATGAATATAACCAAAAATCTCCCATTGGCTGTTTTTTACATGGGGATCTACTACGTTATAAATTCATCTTACCTAGATGCAGTTATGAAAAGGTGAGAAACTAGCCCAATCTTGCACATTATGCAAGAAACAAATTTATTACAATAATAATGGGTATATGAGTTTATATTTTGTCTTCTTTCTCATCTTTCATGTTTGAGTATTTTATATGTAATTTTTTTGAACTTTTCAATATGCCATAAAATTAAATAATGGAAAAGAACAAGGGTAAGAAATTGATGAAATGGGTATTTCCTAATTCATCCTTTAATCTTGCAAACACTTAAAAACTAAAAAAGAGACCCAGACCCAGAGTCCAGAACCTTCTGAATTTATTGAACCATAATTTGCTTTTCTGGAACATAAGCAAAAACCATCATGCTAGTCACTCTCTATCCGCTATCTTTCAGTCTCAAACCCAAAATGAAAACCAAATAAATAAATAAAAGTATAAAATTTTAGATGCAGAAGTAGGCAACGGTGGCAATGGTGCATTGGTGAGAGTGTTAAAAGGGAACAAAAAAGGAGCGAAAGGGACAATTTGGAAAAAAAGATGGACTGTGAAGAGGTCGTGGGCAGGGTTGGGTGTGGCTTTACCTGCCATTAACTGTTTCCAATGTTGGTCAGTATTGGTCACCACTCACAAGTCAAGTCTCTGTTTTCTCTGTTTCTAAACACCCACAGAGACTAAGTTGGAGGGACACTCACTGCCCTTGCTTTCTTCTCCAGCCCCCACATACGGCAATTTTTTAAATACCGCTGTAATGTGAATAATATTGCGTAACAAATCTTTCATATTAAACTCAATAATATTTATGTGGAATTTATATATTTTTATATGTAATTTTATCTATGATCATAAATTAGGGTACAGTAATTTAACAAAATTACATTCCGATTTGTCATGACCGATATTTAAAAAATATATTTATAAAATTACAAATAAAAATGCGTATTTATATGATTTTTATCAAAATTTTATTTTTTCTTTTTGCCTCACAGAGTTTAGAAAAAAAAAATACATTTTATATAAATTTGTAATAAATTTATAGATTTTTAACCTTTCATTTTTGGTTTAGTTAAACTTTTTTCTTTTAGTTAAACTTATTTTTAATTATAAGTTTAATTGTATTTATTTTTGTTATTACTTAGATGTATTAAATAATTATACAATTGCAAGCAATTATACATAAAAATGATAGAATATCTATAGATGAAATGAATTTAAAAAAAAAAAGAAAAATTTGAAAAAAAAAAGAGAATTGAATAAGAATAGATATTAAAATTCTAAAAAGTAAGTTATATTTCATTTAAGCTTTCTCGGCATAGATTCCACAGTTAAGCGGAGTGGCATGGTAGGGATGGAGAATATTATATTCTCTCTGTACATAAATGATATATACAGTAAAAATTATTATTTTAATATTTTTATACATTTACTTAAAAATATTATTTTAAAAATATTTTTATACAATGTTGAAAAATATTATTTTAAAATAATATATATATTTTAAATTAAACGGGATAAGGAGGAAGGAAATGAGAATTCTAGTCCCGACTTGTGGAATCTCTACCTCGCCCCCACCTCCCCTATTAATAGGGAATAGGGCAGAGACGAAACTAAAAAAAAATTCCACAGAGGGAGGTAGAGGGAGGCTACTTCGGCCCCGCTTAGTCCCGTTGTCATCGTTATTTTGAAGTTTATAACTATCACGCATATCAAATGTTCATATAGGCTGTTAGCAGTTTTTAAGTATTTAAAAATAATTTTATCTCTGTTCTGATAACATTAATTAATGTTGACTAACGACATAAATTTTTTTTTTTTTCTAATATGAGAGACCTGTTTATATTTTTATCAAATTTTTAAAAATATATATAATATGCCCTATAAATTATTAAGTTTATTTTATTCACAATACTTAAAAATCACATAAATGTCATAAATAATATAGTATAACAGTTACGTATAATATTTTTTTCCTAAGCAATGATAGATATTCAACTTAAATCATAGAGAAATTAAAAAGAAAAAAAGACTTAAATCATAGAGATATAACACGGCACAAACCCGATTATCTCCTCTGCTTTCACATTCCTTTCCCATTTACATAGCCTTTTTATTTCTTTTTCTGCTCCGATATTGTTTTTCTCTATTTTGCTTTTTAATTTTTTAATTTTATTTTTTCTGTCGTAGTTAGGTGGGGCTGTTCACCTTCTTTTTGTCAGGATTCTTTATAAGAGACATTTTTGTCATAGATATATATCATTTACATAAATTTAATAATACAGTTAAATATCTTTTGATCCCTTAAATATCATATAAAATACACATAATTTATAATAATTTAAAAATGTTAACTAAATTTTATTAAATTTAAATCGCGTAGATGTTAAATATAAAACATACAATTTAAAATTCAAGAGTCAACATTATAAAAACTCTAATAAAAATTTATACATAATTATTAAATAATATAATACAGCAGATTAGTAATATACAACAATGAATAATTTTTTTTTTTACATTAAAAAATTTATATGTAGCAAAGTTATACAACACTTATATCCAAATAAAACTACCAAATCTTAAAATTCAACTTTCATACCTACATATGGAAAAACTTAACTGTTTTCTACTAAGTAAACTACATCTTCAAATGAACGTTGAATAAAATTTATATATTTTATTTTATTATGCATGATTATAAATATTAAATTTATTTAATACATGGCAATTTTTTTCATTCATTATCTGTCCCACACACTTTCTGACAAAATAAAAAAATTAGAAAAACCAAGAATAAAATCACGCCCTCTCTCCAGCACAACCACTGGTAAGAAAAAAAACTGAAAACCCAAGTCTCTTTATTGTTTATCTTTGTTTCTTAGTCATATACCCAACCTAGTAGGAATTTGGCTTCGCTAGCTCTCTCTTAGCCCCAAGTTTAGTTAAACAGAGATGAATACAATCATGGCTAAAACTCCCCATGACTGTTCTTTCTCTTTCTCTAGGAGATATTTCCACTGGAAGAAGAAGCTGATAGAGGATGAAGAAGACGACGAAGAAGAAATCTTGACCTTCACCGATTCGTCTTCACACCTGTGCGAGGACCACACTTCGATTATCTCTGCACCACCGGAAACAAAGAAGAAGCTCTCAAAAGGGTCGGTTTCAAAACTGAAATCGGCTTTGGCTCTCACTTTGTTCGGCAAAACGACTCGGTCAAACTTCCATTCAAATCTCGGTACAAAAGTCGTAGGAACTCTGTTTGGATACAGACGTGGACATGTTCATCTTGCATTTCAAGAGGATCCCAAGATGAATCCGGCATTTCTCATCGAATTGGCAACGCCGACAAGTGTTCTCGTTCGAGAAATGGCTTCTGGGTTGGTCAGAATCGCATTGGAATGCGAGAAGAAAACAGAGAAGAAAGCTTTGAAATTGCTGGAGGAACCACTATGGAGGACTTATTGCAATGGGAAAAAATGTGGGTTTGGAATGAAAAGGGAATGTGGTGCTGAGGAATTGAAGGTTTTGAAAGCTGTGGAGCCGATTTCAATGGGTGCTGGAGTTTTACCAGGTGGTAATGGTGGTGGTGGTGGATATGAAGGTGGGTCCCACGGCGAGCTTATGTATATGAGAGCTAGGTTTGAACGAGTTGTGGGGTCCAAGGACTCAGAGGCATTTTACATGATGAACCCAGATGGTTCAGGTGGTCCAGAACTCAGTATTTACTTGCTCAGAGTATAGTCTTTGTACTCCATCAAAAACAGTTTTTTTGGTCCAGAACTCAGCTTTTGTTGAGCCTAATTGGAAGTTTTTCACTATGAATTTACTACTTTTTTGTCACATTTTGGCGATGATGGAGCTAGGTTTGAAACCATTTAATGGCCCTTATTTTGTTTTTTCTCTTGGTTTAAAAACTTTAGGTTATGAGGGTTGATATGGCTTATAAATGCCATGGAGTTGATATAGGTTGGTGATGATGTACTTTATTTTTTTTTGGTAAAGTGATAATGTACTTTATATGTATGTATAGCATGCCCTAATTATATGAAACTTGAGCTTCCATCATGTAGTTTTTTAGCTGACTCTTCATTTTTTGTTGTAAAAGTTTGCCTTTAAAATGTTGGAGTTATCAGGGACAATATTAATTTATTGATGCTTAAATTTGCTAACTATTGAGCTCATCTCTACTATGAAAGTAAAAACACCTGCAACAATATTAATTATAATGTTTTGATAATTAAAACCACTGGCTCTAAGTAGTAAGAACTGTTTGGTTGATTAATCCAAAAAAAAGTAGTGTACTGTCTGGTTGATTTGGAGATCTTTTGCATGTGTATCTTTATTTTGGTTCCAATTGTACCAATAGGTCCAATACCCATTTGAAACTTACTGAAATATTTATTTTTTTTTGCTGGAAAAAAAAAACTCTCATTAATCTCTTCAGTTAGAGAGCATGAAAAAAATATGAAGTAAAGATAGTCCAATACTCATTTGATACTTACTGATCATTAATCTCTTCAGTTAGAGAGCATGAAAAAAATATGAAGTAAAGATAGTCCAATACTCATTTGATACTTACTGAAATATTTAGTTTTTAAGAGAAAAAAAAAAAAACTCATTAATCTCTTCAGTTAGAGAGCATGAAAAAAATATGAAGTAAAGATAGTCCAATACTCATTTGATACTTACTGAAATATTTAGTTTTTAAGAGAAAAAAAAAAAAAACTCATTAATCTCTTCAGTTAGAGAGCATGAAAAAATTATGAAGTAAAGATAGCCCTATTATAAAATGTTTAATGTCTTATCAAATTACAAATTAGTGTTTGGTAACATAAAAAAAAGCCTTAAACATTTGGGTGAGCTAATTAGATCTGCCATAAATGACTGAGAGTTGGAAAAAATGGTTAGGAATGTGTGAAGGGATTCTCATCGTAGTTGGCATATAGATTATGCAGTGTGTAGGAATTTGGCTATATGGCCTCAAATTTAGGGAGAGAAATTAAAAAGAGAACAGTGTAGATCATTGAATTGAAAGCCTACGTCTTAGCCTTTGCTACATTTCTAATAGCTTAAATACCAAAAATCTCCTTTAAAATCCAGAAGAACATTATTATTATTTGATTAAAACCATTTACTTAGTACCAAATAATTGAGTATGATTAATAGATTAAAGCTGATGATCAAACTAATATAAAAAAAAATCATTTTATTTAATCCCTGATCGAATATATAGCACAAAAATAGTAAAAAATTGGGTGCACAAATTTTGAAAAAATAATTTCTGTATCCCTCTTAAGAGAAGAATATGAGAGGTTATGTTCAGAGATTTTTTTTAAGAAAGGTCAGAGATTGTAGGTTACAGCTGGGGCAAAACAAATCCATTGGGATTCCCTAATGCTCAGGGTTTGTTTCCATCAAGTCTAATATTATTTTCAAAAGATTCTGCCCCTTCTTTTGTTTTATTCTTAATAAAAAGCCTAGTCTACCTTGTAAGTTACAGAGTCACCTTTTTTATTTTTATTTATTTATTTATTTTTTATGAATGACCTTGAAATGTCCATTTAGCAAAAAAAGACCTTGTAATGTCAACCTTTTCTTGTTTGGTAAACTAAATTTCCAACATGATATAGACCAATTAAATTGGAGATCAAAATTTTGGAGTTAGAAATGTTGGAAGATGAATTCATTAGTCAAACTTCCATGATTTTTTTTTAATCTATGCTGATTTCCATTAAAAATAATGTTTGGGTGCTAATTAATAGTTACCCTGAATTATAAATTGTAATAAAATTTAAAATCCAACCCAAAAACTGAAAAGAAAAGAAAAAAATTAAGGAGAACCAATGAACCATCTTCTTTATCCAGATATCCCTTTTTAAAGGTCTATAAAACAAGAGGAAAAATTGATGTAGAAAGTTTTAAAAGGCAAAAAGCTAGCTTTTCCATAACAATTTATTTTTGTTTTTAGCTTTCTATATGAACACTTTTTGCAAGCTTTGTTGGTTTTCAAAAAAGGTTTTAAATAATTTATATATTTTTAATGCTCGAAAAAATGTAAGAACTTTTTTCTTTTTATAACCGACTATAATATATTTTAAACTAAAAAAGAATAGAAACTTCATTCAGACCTATTTGAATTTCTATTCAGTAATTTTAGCACTGAATCAAATCTAAAAGAACAGTAAGAATTAGAGTGTTTGTTTGAAAGTGTGATTTTGTCTCGTTTTGGGTAGACTGAGTGAGAAAAAGCTCACCTTTGTTCCCTTGTTTTAGCAATTGAAGAATATGTGATAAATGCTCACGTGCACGGCACATGATACTGTGCAGACTCAGGTATCAAGCCCATCCACGATGAGGCCCAAGTAACAAATCCTGGTTTGGGCCCACAATTCCCAAGATAGATGTCAAGTAAATTGCACCTGAAAATAAATGGTGATATATATATATTTTCCCTTTTAGCCACTCAAAGAAAACTCTATACACAGTTAAACACTTCTTTTGATTGAATCAGCTGCATTGTCATAATTTATGTATCCCAATCAATGGATTGGGATCTATCCATAAAAAAGAATAGTAATAAATTTGGCCCATTATGTATTGGAGCGGGCAATCCTGAGTCCAAAATCTATAATGTGTCTCAAATCGGAATCAAATTAATATTTTTTTTGGGTGCATAAATCAAATTAGTAGTGGATAGCATATATGCATATTTATTTGTGTAATTTCAGGCAATAGAAGGGGTTGAGGGGGCATATTGGTATTTATTTAACTGTTCATGAACAAGGTCCATTAAATTGGGCCTTCTACAAGTTTGAATGAAATGGGGTCCATAAACACCAAGAAACCAGCAAAACTTCATGAGAAAACTTGAATTGAAACAAAAACAAACAACATGGACACCTTCTCTTCAAAGGAAATAGCCCACCAAAGGGCATTAGCCCAAAATTCCCTCTTCTCTTTCCATGCTTTGAAGTATCTAATAAAATCGACTTTCTTACTATTCAGCCAAAATAAAAATAAAAAATCGACCTTATTACTTACCATTTGATTTCGAGGACAAATTTGTAAACTATAAATCTATAACCGAGATGCAAAAAAAAAAATCCTTTGTGGAAAAACGACAATTTGATAGTCTATCTTTAAAATGTCTTTCCACATTTGGGTTTTCCTTCTTGCTCCTTGGAGGACCAATAAAATAATTATCATGTTCATTTATTCTATTCTATTAGTTTATTTTTCTAAGAAAGAATTGCAATTCATGAGGCACTTTCCTTTGCTTTCATAGACAAAAGGAGTGGTACATGGCTTTTTGCTCAAAGACAAAACAGGGTTTGCTGTTTTCCAATTTTTTACATAGGTTTTTGTGCAATTCACATTAAGGTACGTGACATCTTGCAAGTATTTCAGCTTTTTCCTACTTTTTTTTTTTTTTTTTTTTTTTAAAGTTTTAANTTTTTTTTTTTTTTTTTGTCTAGAAAGTTGAAAACTCACATTTGATTAAGCTCACCTAGGCGGTGTTATAATATATCAATATTGATCATGAAAAGTCTAATGTTCCCCATTCCCACATATGCCAAAGTAAACTACGTGCTTCATGTGCTTAAACTTGCATTATTATTCTATACAATGGAAAATGGCATTCTAAAACTAAAAGACCATTTAATGCTAAAAATGGACTTTGTATGAAAAAAATTTAAGCTATTTTTTAAGAATAAACTTGGCTTTTTTTTTCTTTCACAATTAGTGGTACTATGAAAGAAACGTTTAATATGAAAGCAAAGTTAGCATTTAATTCAGCAATGAACTTAGCAAATTACAGGATCCCCCTAATGTGTGGATATTTCACATGGCTTTGTCATATGGAAGACCACAAGGTAAACATGGAAAACCTTTTCATGACCCTGATCTTTTTTTCTTTTTCTTTTTTAATTTTTTTTATAGAAATAGAACATTTGAAAAGTACAGTTTAATGTTGGTTTTTTTCTACATTCCATGATTAAGATCACAAAAAATTGTCAAATAATAGAGGGCATAATGTCAACTCTAATCTCATGGGATTATTATAAGATAGCAACATACCGTACAACAAAACCCCACGAGAGGTGGAGATTTGAAATCCAATCCCAAAGAGACTTCTGGATTTTCCACAACTAAATAATATAATATTATTTTTTGGCTAAATAATAAAGGAAATATCCGTATCGGGATCATAGGTTTAGAAATTATTTAGTGAATGAGTTAAACTCATATACATTTTTTCAATTCAGAAGAAGTCCACACTGAAAATACATTTTATTGGAAACTCTCTTTCCCTCGTGCGGTAACAGCGAAAAAGAACATTTAAATCCAAATGAAACTATTAAAATTCAAACTTCAACTCCCGTACTCACAATGTGAAAGCTTGGTTATATGCTACGACTGAACTATACCCTAAGTGCTAATATAATATACTTAATTACGTATAAAATGTGAAATAATAAAACAATAGAATTAGGAAGATCTTCCAATTCTTTTTCTAGATTCGAAGTTATTAAAATTTGGGTTTTGTTAATATAAAAAAGATTGAGAATGCACTCATTTCTAAACTCATTGTAACTTGTAAGCACTGCCTCATGTTATTGTCACCACAACCAATTCCACAATTTGAATCTTTGATACATTATTCTTGGTGTGTTTATAACCATTTCTAAGCTTTTTTCTTCTTTCTTTTTGACTAATCGGTTTTTTTTTTTTTTTTTGGAAGGCTTATAGTTTATCATTTAATATTTTCTCATTTTTTTTATTCAGAGATCAAAATAAATTGGAAATGACAATGAGGAGTTAGAAATAAATACATTACATGACACGTTAGCAATACATAAAAATATGATGTTGATAGCTATATAGGATCATAGCTAGGGGAAAATTTTCAATGGGACACTCACATCCATTTATGAGACTCATATGTAAATATGAATAAGGAGTACCGTGTGCCCATCCTCCCAAAAAATATTTCCTTAGCTTTTTTTTTAAATTAATTTTCTCCATAGCTAGGGCCTAAGACTATGATCTGAAATTTAATATGTGCTAACTGTCTACCATTTTATGGTCATCATTTTGACAGCTAATTAATAGGTTTTTTTATTTCTTATTGGTCTTGTTGGATTTGCATATTGTCTCCCATATGACAGCCCAGACAACATTTTCTAAAATCGTGTTTTGGGTTTCAATCGTAGGTACATTCAGACTTAAATGCCTTTAAATCGATTCATAAAAATATAGTACTTTTCATTTCCAGATATATATATATATACATGTATATATATAACCAAGATATTCCTTTACACGTTAAAAATTTAATCATTAAATAAAATGAGAATTAATGTTTTAGATGGAGTGTAAAAGCTCTTAGCACTGGCTTAAAAATCAACTCTTATTTATTAAAGTCAAAAAATTTCGGACTAAAGAATTATTGATTATATATATAACCATTTGAGATAGTGTTGTTGAAATTGAATCTTCAAATCTGAATTTAATGTTTGGTATTAAATCTTTAATCCCCAATTTATTACAATATATACCTTTTGAAGGAATTATCCGGAATTTAATTTCAAATTATTGATTAAAATGTCCTCACTTATAAACAGGAAGATAGTTCGGAGAATTATCCAAAAAAAAGAAGGAAAATAGTTCGGTGAAAAACATTTAAATACATACACTTTTGCAGCAGTTAAAAACCTTTACAAAAGATCTCACTCCATGGTGTGAGCAAAAACTTCCTAATATCCAAATTTGTCTAGGCATTGACAAGTGGCTAGTGAAAATTCCCCACATGCGAATCCATTTAGTTCCATTTGTCAGACAACACATAAAAAGGCAACCCAAATATTTAAAGCACTTCAACATTGTTTTCTGGCTAACACAACATTCTCTAAATTTACCTACCAAATGTAACTCCAATTATTTATGGTGCTTTTTTTTTTTTTTTGATGAATATTTTATGGTGTCTTTATAATTTGTCTTTTGGTCTGATTATTCTTGAAAGTTCTGTGCTTATAATGGGGGGATTCATCTTTCAAAAAAGATTGGGTCATATCCATTTTAGGTTCAACATTAAGAACTTTGCTTGCAAAACCAAATCCATAGGTCTCAACCTCAAATGGTATAAAATGAGGCATACATATTTATATGTATTTATCTACTTCTTTTTTCCCATTGAATGTGCATTCATTTCTGCAAAGTTGGCATTCCGTACAAGTATTGATTGATTATTATATCTACTTTTTCTTTTTCTTATGAATGCTGGCCTGCAAAATTTTAATTTTGTTTAATACAATGCGATCAGGTCAGGGTGACAAATATGCCTTGCTAAGGAATTAAAAATTGCTAAGAGATTCAAAAGGTGGAAGTAGAGGACAAAAATCTTGAATGGGATAGTTTGAAAAAGCTGAGTGAAATTTAGAGACTTTTCGACGCATGGATTTCATGGCAAACTCAAAAAAATTCTCTAAAGTATTCACCAAATCTGTCTTGTTGCTATATGTTATTATTTTTTTAAACATATATCATTTAATTTAGAGAAACTTTGATTCTTGGACTCCCCTTTAAAAGCAAATGAATTAAAATCAGAAAGTAAAAAATAAAAAAATAAAAAAGTTGGAGTTTATCCAAATCATACTCAAACATCATGATCTTATTGATTATAAAACTAGTATCTTTCTATTTAATTAGGGCTTTTAAAACCTTCAACTATATTACAGAAAAATGAAAAAGAGAAAAGAAAATCCTCATATGATCATGAAGAACTAGAAATTAATACCAAAAGTTCCCCGTTGAAGAATAGATAAGACTCAGAAACTAAGTGGGCCAATCCAACCAACTTCAGTCTACAACATAGGCAAAGCAGCCAGAGCATGGAAGAAAAGAAAAAGAAAAAATCCAAATGCAAAGTCAAAATTAGGGAGAGAGAAAGAATTAGAATTGGGAGAGAAGATGATCAAAAGGTTAAGATTAAATTCAATTTGATCCTAACCCATCTGCTATGATCTCCAAAACTTGTTTCTCATAAGCATTAAAAATGCAAATATACACAAACAGATCTTACTCAAAAAAGGCTGAAATTGATAATCACAAAACTTTATAGTAAATTGCAAAAAAGTACTAAAAATCTCTCCCTTTTTCCCATTCGAATTGAATATAACATGTCAACAAATAAAAGGTTCTTCACTATACAGTATGAACTCAGAATTCCCAAAACCAAAAAACCCAAAAAACAAAAAAGAATAGTACATATCCATATGATCTGATCTCATTAAGCTTCACATCAGATTCAAAAAAACTCTGCGAACCTTTAACCAATACAATCCTAATAGACAAAAAACAAAAACAAAAAAATCAAACACCAAACAATCTTTTTTTTTATTCCTCAATTCTGAGGTGAAGAATTGTGTCTTTTTGAAGGACCAGAAGGAGGAACAGGGGTTCCTTTGGGGAAGAAACTGAAAACCTGTCCTTTATATTCAAAACCCATCACAGGCTTTCCAGGCTGAAGCTCTCTGTTCTCCATTTTTGTCCATTCTTTACTTCTCACCTCCATCATCATCATCTTCTTCCCTGGTCGAGTTGCAGTGCAAGAACCAAATAGAAGAACAATGAGAAATATGATAGGAATTGTAGTTTTCCATGAAGGGTTTTTGGATTTAGAAGGGATTAAATAAGCCATTGGAAGAGAAAAATATAGAAAGAAAAAAAAGGAGTTTATGGTTTATGGCCTTTTTTCAGGGTTTAAGGAGATGATGTTGATGAATTTGAATATGGAGTTTTTTACTGAGAAGAAGAGGGTGTTTAGTATATATATTTGCATGGGGAAACAGGGAAAAGTTTGGCAAATGGCATTGTAAGAAAAGGAGTAGGAAAGTGAAGAAGAAAATAAATAAATAAATAATAAAATAAAATTGAATAGCACACGCTAACGACTAGTGGATTCTTGAATGTCAACGGTTGGAAAAAATATGTTAATAAAAGTATGTATTTGGTGCCGTCTATAGACTTGGGAATACTGAACTTGTTTGTTTGTTTGTTTTTTTTTTTTTTTTTTAAATATTGAACTTGTTTGTGAATTAGCATTTTTTCTTTCTCTTTCAAGTCAAATTGGGAAAATTTCCCAGGGAAATATTATGCCTTTTAAAAAAAAAAAAAAATAGAACGATTATTTTCTTAACGCATGTTTTGAAGGCGTGGAAAACACTATTCACACATCACTTTTCTTTGATTGAGAATGTGTTTGTTCACTTGCTTTAATGGCGTTTGAGCCAAAACCTTTCTCTGTGTGTGTGTGTGTGTATTTTTTTATTTTTATTTTTCTACCAACCAAGTCCAAGAAATATAGTTTTTTGTGGAATGGTGGAAATATAAATAATAACTTTGATAATCTTCTAATTATATTATTTTTCCGGACAGGAAGTATACTTGTCTCTTACGCTGAAAAAATTGGACTTAATGGACGGCAAGTTTGCTAAATAACTATAAATTTATAAATAAAGAAAAAAAATCATGGGATTTGGGATAGTTTTTATAATTAACAATTTTGATCAAACTCAATTTTTTGATCCCTGGATTTTTATCAATTTACAATTTCTATGCTGCTACTTGTACGTTTTTCTGCATAAGGGACACATCTTTGAGATGAAGTATCTTGCGTTTAGCTCCTTTTGTTTGAAATTGAAAGACAAAAGTGTAAAACTGTAATAGAATAACATTGAAGCTACTGTATTATTTGAACCTATATAAAAAGGGGACTGAGATCCTTTCTATTTTTATTGAAAATGGAAGATCTCAAATTGGTTTAAGCATACGATACAATGTTGTTTGTCTTGGACAAATAAAAACTATTTGATTTTTTTTTTTACTTGCCTAAATGAGTCATACTCATAATTGATGATTTGAATGATTTTAGAAAATAAGAAATATGGTTGAGAGTTTCTATATTTATGATTTTTTTTCTCGTTTAAGCTATGGAATAATATAAAGAAATACAAAATAAAAAGGATTTTTAGATATATGGATAAACTTTAAATATTATCAAACCAAGAAGATAATAAAACCATAAATCAAAATATTTTAATGAGGTGTTTTGAAAAAAAAATTAAAAAAAATTTATGAAGTTCTCTGAATTATTCAGTGGGCAAAGCATAAGTTTTTTATTCTTGTAGTTCAGATTGTTTTAATTTTAATAGCTACATTAATATTAATTATAAATTTCTTTTTATTTAATATTTATATAATATTTAATTTAATTGCTTTACTTCTTCTTTTATTAAAAAAGAAACATTTGATAATATTGACATGATTTTGATTTAAAAAAAATGCTTAATGGGCATCATACAATTAAACCAATTTGAAATCCTCCATTTCGGTAGAGATGGGAGGATCCTCGTCCATAATTTGATAAGTTAAAAATGGGTATAATATATATATATATATATATATATATATATATATATGGTGAAATTGTCATCAAAAATTTAGT
>QANX01006812.1:56018-85940 GCA_003254975.1 Ochetophila trinervis
AAAAAAAAAAGAAAAAATATGTTCATAATTGTTTATGAAAAAATGTAAAATAAATAATAATTAATATAAAGTATCATTGGAGTCACTATAAAAAAAAAATCTCTATATTTTTAAAATACATTTTGATTTAAAATTTTTTTTCTTTAAAATAAAAAAGATAAATGCACTTTACTAGTATCTTATAATTTGATAAACATGTATATTAAACTTTTAAATTTTAAATAAATCACTTGAAACTTTCAATTTATATTTTGTACCACATTAGATCATTAAATTTTTAAATGTATCACATAAAATATTTAATTTATATTTTATGCCACATTAGACTCTTATTAAAATTTTGCAAACATATAATAGAAGGCTTCAACTCTTTTTTTTATCAAATCAAAAGTATAAAAATTAAAACTTCAACATTAACTTTGTGAGTTTTGGGTGGTGATGAAACTTATTTACTAATTAATGTTTTAAGCTTTTAATGGTTTTAGAGTAAAACATAAATAAATGGCTTAATATGCAAGTTTATCATATTATAAAGTATTAAATTTTTAAAAAAAATTAATGTGATACAAAATGTAAATTGAAAATTTAACACGACACATTTAAAATTTAAAAATTTAATGTATAATTTATCAATCTACAAAATATTAAAAAACACATTTATCTATAATAAAAAGCAGCAATGAATATGTTTTAAATATTATATAGATATTTTTTAATTTTAACTGAAATATTATATGGATATTGAAGAAGAGATAAGAGAGGCTAAAAGGAGGTCTTAATCATAAGAGAGTAATGGGAGTGTGTGTGTGTGTGTGTGTGAAGTGAAGGTTGCGTGTAGATCATGTGGGCATTTGCCAAAAATGGGTTGGTATGCAATTTAAGATTGAATTATTAATTCCAATGTCAAAATATCAACTGATAATATGCATCATTTATATCTACCATACGAATATTATTAGGATCAAACGCTTCCTCCAAATATTCTAAATGGCTATAACAATTAGACGAACTTTGACTATGTTTCTAAAGAAAAGTACTCGCCTCTACACCAGCATGGAAACATTTATTTTTACCTTACTATGTGGCATTTTACAAAGTAGTCCATATAATTACTTTGATAAGTTTATAATTAATGAACATTTTTTCATTAACGATGTGAGACTTATAACTGATTTAACTTCTTTTAATAATATTTTTAAGTTTATCTAATAATTTTGTTATTTTAACCATATAAACCAATAAATTCACATATATTTGAGGAAAAGAAATTTGTACTTTGCTTCAAAAAATTCAAAAACATAAAAGGTCCTTCTAAATAATTGAAACTACTCACACATAACATATTTCACATTTTACTGTTGTATGTCAAAAAAATCACAGAATATAATAAAATAAAAAGAGAAAATCCAAACCTCAAAATTTTCAACATACTTTGAAAGATTTTTTTATTTTTTTATTTTTTTTTCCAATTACTGAATCACACAAAAGGAAAAAAAAAATAGTGCTTTACCTTTTCTAAGATACCATCTTAATCTTTTAACTAGAAAATTTGATAAATAATGACAATATAAAAACGGAAGATAATTCCAGACTTTTTTTAAAAAATAAAAATTTAGTGAAGGGATATATAAGGTTATATGACAAAATTTTTAGATAAAACTTAACAATAATTATTTAAAGAAGTTGAATGAGTTATGGCATCATTAGTGAAAAATCTTGATTAACTATAAAATTATTAAAAATACCACATGGATTACTCAAAACATTCCACATACAAAGATAATGAAGAACACCTCCAAACCAATGTGGGGGCAAATATATTTAGAAAATACACTACTCATGAATGTGACCCGAATTCAAATCTGTAGAGGTTATCCAAAATTCTGGCCAAAAAACCGGAATTATGCCACCACTTGATTATATATTTACACATACATTATAAAAAATGAATTTTGGGAATGGGGTTTTACAAAGTAGAATATTTTTAGCTAAGAAAATGTAGTGAATGAAAAAGAAGCAGAGGATTTTTGGGGACCAATAGTGCAAATAGTTGAGTGTGGAAAATATGATAGGTTCTTGTATGTGACATGATGTCAATCTATATGCCACGATTTTGTTGATAAAAGAGACTGCAATGTGTAGAAATTAACAATATTGTGAAATTGGTCATTTCGACAGATTGCTAAGCAAGGGAAGTAATGAACCATCCATTTCAACACTAGTGCTTTTCTCTTTCAGAATATCTGTCTAATAGGGATTGTGCTTCTAGTTTTTGCATTTGGACATTTTTATGAATCAACCGTATTCCTAATTTTTATTTATACTTATTATGTTTAAATTGAATTATTTTTTCAATATAAAAGTTTGAACCATTATTGTCAGCCAAATAAACTTAACTAGGTAGAGATATTTGATAAATCTCGGTATGTTTTTGGTAGATTTGTCGTTGTTTCTGATGATTTGACTGTTTATGTGATTTTCATATTGCTGAAAACAAATAACACATTCAATTTTTTAGAAAATATAACTATAGATAAAATGGGTTGCTTTAAATAAACTCAATAGAAATTAGAGCTACAGAGTTTCCCTTTTTCCAACATCGTTTGCTTGTATTCACCAAAAACATCGTTTGCTTGTAGCTATTTGTGTTTTGAAAAAAGTTTGGTAATTGTTAAACAATAACGCTAATTAAGGATGGACGTGAAGGGTATATTTTTTCTGAGAAAAAGATGGCTGATCTGTTTTTTTTTTTAGGTATTCAAAAAAAGAAAAAAAGAAATTCGTAGTTAGTCTTAAGTCAAGTCAAGACGAAATAATAATTTTTTAAATTATATTTTAAATTCTAAATCTTGTAGCTATCATTTGAATGAAAGAATAATAAAATTCAGTCCAAATATATAGCTGCTTTGGATTAGCATATTTTATTAAAAGTATGTTTGAACCACGTACTTGATTTTTTGAATTAATATTTTAATTTATTAAAAATATTAATTTTTTTAGATTTAAATGAGTCAATATTTGTCCTACATTGTTTAAAGAGGAAAGTGATTTGAAATGATATAAGTATAAGTATTTATCTTAAAAATTAAAAGAAAATGAGTTCCACATCAAAAATATAAGGGATTAGTGAGTCACATTTTTCTATATAAATAGAGGTTTCACAAACTTTGAAAAAAGACTCGCGAATTCACACACACCAGAAACATAGATTACTTAGTTTATTCTCATTAGAATTTACTTCGAATAGTCCAGTGGTTTAGTTAAAAATTTTAATTAAAAGTCTTTTGATCTGAAAGACATTTGTAACCCTTTAATTATTTTGTTCTTAGTAATTAATATAATCATTTTATTTAAGTTTGATATTAATTGACGCATACTTTATTTTTCTTTGGACTGTCATATGTTCGAAGTGGCAAATTCGCACATTTGAGACAACTAATTATTATATTTTACACTAACGTAATAATGTTAATCTTGAATGTCTAACATAGCAGGATTTTAATTAGTAGATAATAATTTATATAATTTAACACATTATATAATTTGGCCTAACTATACTAATCAACCAATAGACTCTATGATTGTTAAAATAATTAAAAAAATTTAAAAAAGCCCATATTCATATTATATGTTTAACCTTCCTACATTCAATGTTTCCTTTTTCAAGTGGATATTTTATAATTATTTTGAAAGCATTATAATTGAACAATTTATTAATGAAAATTAAATTCATGGGTTCTTTTTTCTTTTCCATTAATTGTAGTTAATGACGTGGGGTATAAAAGCATTTTTCTTCATAATTTCCAACTTTAGGATGAGCTTACAAGTAGGACTAAAATTCCTTTCACCAAAAAAAAAAAAAAAAAAAAAAGTAGGAATAAAATTCAATAACTTCCCAAACCATCTAATCTATAGTTCAGTCAAAATAAACAACCTCTAGCCTCCAAAATGGGAAAAAAAAAAGTTGCTTACTTTTTTTCTTTTCTAGTTTTCCTTTTGGGTCCACAGAATTGTAGATTTAGTATAATATATAGAAATTATCTACTTGGCTTTATGGAAGAGCTTATATTGAACATCTCACATTTTATTAAAGCTAATAGGCATCTATTATGGACTTCTAACATAAACTCTCTGATAAAGTCTCACACATTAATTATTGTTTGAATTCGGATTATTGCTTAAAAAACATAATGATTTTTATACCACTGCACAGATTCAGATATATAAATGCTAATTAAACCAAAGTTGAGTTTATAGTTGCCAAGTTGAGCAGATTCATGTCAAAATCAATGTTGCTTCACTGTTTGGACATGAAAAATATATATTTGCACGGGATTATTTGGATACCTGCATGCATAATTAATTCCTAGAACTGTGATATCCCTTTTCAGCATTGTTTTAGAATATGACAATTATTTATTTATTTAATTTGCTTTTTTTCAGATTTGAATTCCAATAATGCATCGTTACCCTAAAGTAAAAAATGATGACTTTCTCTCTCTCTCTCTCTCTGCCTCGAACATCCGTGGAAGTAACCTCTTAGAATACCTCAAATAAGACATCGTTTGGAAGATGACAACTTTTTTCCAACTCAATAATAATATTTTGCTACGGAATTGCCATTGGTCTCATGCTTGGACTGCCACGTCAATTTTAAGATGAAATTGAAATTATACAGTGCCGGGATACAGAGGGAAAAAAATAATAATAAATTAGTCAACTTTGCCTAAAAACCCTAAACTAATCAAAACTTAATTACAAGTCATTGTACAAAATCAAACTATGTAATGTATGAAAGTTTATCAAGAAAAAAAAAACACAGCAACTAAAAGTCTGCAACTTAATTAATAAAATAATATCAAAACTTAACAAACTGGTATATTAATTTTTTTAAAAAGTAACAAATTAATGAACTATGTAAAAAACAAATCCTTTTTATTCATTGGCGATTAGGTAATGCTAAATGTAACATCTGCTCATACTTTATTTGGTTAGCCATGGATGACAAAACTTACAACACTTGTATAAGTGACGCGGTATAACAAATCAGTTATAAATGGATATTTAATAGAGTTTTTTTATATTTTTTATATATTTTATTTTATTGTCGAACGACAGTGTGTATATAACAAATCTGTCATAAGCGGATATTTAATAGAGTTTTCTATACGGTCTACTTATTTTATTTTATTTGATTGCTAAATGTAAACAGTACTTGATTAATAAAAAATAATAAAAATGATATGGGTCTTATGATGCCATTATTTATGCAAATTTTTCTTGTCTGATACGTATGGTGTTTGATTTATTATATCATGGATCGATATGGTGTCTAATTTAGGCCTGGCAATGTGTCGTGTTGAACCGTGTTCGTGTCGTGTCAAATTTTGTTCACCCGAACCCAACCCGTTAAGTTTTCGTGTTGAACCGTGTTCGTGTCGTGTCGTGTCGTGTTCGTGTCGTGTTTTATTCGTGTTTACTAGACATGTACGTGAGTGTTTTATTTTTTTTATTTAAATTAATATATATTGTCAAATGATAAATCATTATCAATTCATGTCTATTAAACCTAAATACATATTCAAATGATATGTTAAACATTTATAAAAATATATATTAACATACTAAAATTCAACATAAATAATAACTGTGAATTTAAAATATGTAAAATATTACGAATTAAAGCTATATTAAATATTTATCGTAACTGAAAAACAAAATATGCATTTCAATTATAAATTTAAAAATATTCAAAATATTATAAATCAAACAGAAATTGTACATCTAATATAAGTAATAAAAAATATAGAATATAAAACAAAATATTAATATATAAATAGATATAAAAATTGTAATTTTTCAATGAAATAAAATATGAATTTTATAGTTTTCTAAAACTAAAAAAAAAAAAGTAATGTAAAAAGTTAACTATAATTAAATTAATATTTTTTTTATCGTGTCTTATCGTGACCCATTGTGTTATTGTGTTCCAACCCGTTTCAACCCGTTTTCTTATCGTGTCTTATCGTGTGACACTGATATCAACCTGACCCGATATCGCGGACCCAAACCCGCAAATTATCGTGTCATTTCGTATCGTATTATCGTGTCGTGTAACATTTTGCCAGGTCTAGTCTAACTCATTACATCCATTTGTAAAAGTTACGGTCATTTATGTGTTTCTTGTATAATCCAATTCGATTCGGATTGTTATAAATATAAGGCGTTGTTGTGTCTGTGTTAATTTATATTATTGTTTTTAACATTTTATATTCCAAAAAGAAGGAAAAAACTAAGATGGGTGTATACAGTTCTTTGTGTGGTTCGTGTGGAAACACCCGGCAATGCCTAGGTGGTAAGCGGTTACTCATGGGCCATTGGGCCCCCTCAAATGGGCCCACAGTTTAAAATAAATGTGATCGTATCCAAACATCGACCTTTATATAAATATACATATACACACAGTATGGACTAAAAGATTTTAAATTTTGCACCGGCATGGTGTATATTATATATAAACATTTATTTATATATATATCAAGTCAAATACACTAAGCAAGCGTATGAATAAACTAAATCAGATTAGGTGTGTTAAAGTCCAAGTTAACTTTCTAATGACTTTGACCTTATAATTGCTTAGTAAATCATCTTAGTGATCCGTTTTTGTTTGTTTCATTTGGGTAGAAGCTGACCTAATCACAGTTTCTGTCTAAGTATATAATAATATGCTGGAATTATATTGTTCCTTTGTAGGTTTACAAAGATACTATTGGTTATTTCTACCAAAAAAAAAAAAGATACTATTGGTTTTAATGCGCTTTTGACTTTTTTTTGGTAAGTAGGGGAGATTAAAATATTATTAAATAGAGTAAGTCATAAAAAAGTTTCATCCAACTTTGACGCTCAGATTTTCCATAAACATTTGGGTTGACATTGTTTCATCTTTAATAATCAAATTAATTGTAAGCATTAAATTTGGAGGAGAAAAAAATTAATGGTTCATATCAAATAAAAGATGGTGACATCTAAGGAATCTCATATTTTCTTTTGTTTTTCGGGAAACGTTTTTAATGGTTTCCAACTAATTAAGGTTCTTTTTTCATTTTATTTATTTATTTATTATTTTGTTTTTTTTTGTTTTTTCACTTTCTTTTGCTGAGAATTTCAAAAGTTTGGATAAGAGCAAGGAAATAAAATATTGATATTTTAATCTAGTAATAATGTAGCTCTTATATTGGATTAAAATACAATCCAATATTATTATTTTTATCCACTCAACTATATGAAAGGTAGATTTAAAATTGGTTTATATACTTAAATAGTGCACATATTTAATGTCATGTCATAGCATTGTTCTCATGAAAATGAACGGTCCATAAGTGAACAATATCATGATTATGATTCTAAGGTCCTGTAATGCTATTTTTCTACACAATTCCAGCTATGTAGGATAGCAGTAGTACCGACGATGGACGAACATCATGAGAAAAATTCAAGGGCAACACAAAAACTGCTTGAATAAGGAAAATAAAGTAAGATTATAAAACAGAGAACTCAAACCCAAAGGAATGCATAAGTAGTAGTAGTTTTTTACCAAAAAAAAAAAAAAGTAGTAGTAGTTGCATTTCCTATTCATCACCCAAAAAAAAAAAAAAAAACTAGTTTCATTTCCCTTTTTAGTTTGAAAGCTATTTTAACCCATTTTTTAAGTTTCTATATCTTGTAAAGTCTCAATAAGATGGGTTTTCATTTCAAGCCATTTAAAAACAGTGAAAATAAGAAAAAAGTGTTTTTGAAAACAGAAGGAAAACATAAATATTCTCTAAAAGCACTTCAATTAATACCTCGAACGCAATTAAAGAAAGCCAATATGGAACCGTGAGATCCCCACAGAAAGCTGACACACGTATTTAAAAAAAAAAAGATTTTGTCAATTTTACGTAGAAAATGTTTGAGAAAAGTGAGGAACAATATTCAATATCTTCCAAAACAAAAAACAAAACCAATAAAATTGTTCACAAGAATAACTAAAACATTTCAATTATTTATTTATTTATTTATTTTTGTTTCTCAAAAAGCCAGGGCAGCTCTTTTTTTTTTTTTGTTGAAAAATCTTTTATTAATACCTTAATCTCTAATACCAATATTGAAGAAACCAATAAAAATAAGAGAACCATGAAAGCCCAGCAGAGCTGACACAGCTTTAAGATTTGTCCATTGACATGGACCCAACCTCATCATCACCTTATTTATAACAGCGAAAAATAAAAATTCAGTCCTCCTCCCCAAAACAAAGATGTGGGTACCATATAATATGAGTTCTACATTTGCTGAAAAATAATATCATAATGAATTATTGGCAAAATTTATATACTATATGACTGTAAAAATGTTTATCATTAAATGATTAATTTTTTTTCTAAAATTTTAATATTAAAAAATAAAATAAAAATTAATACTTTTAATTAAAATTTGCTAAATAAATTATGATCACGCTTATAATGTTCACCAATGGTACCATACAGAGTAAAACTAATATCCTCCAAAAGTTTACAAAGTCTACTTTACTCATATATATGTATGTTTATGTATATGCCAAACGAACGAAGTACAGAGCCCATTGCAGGGCTATAAGCCTATTATTTCCTGACGTCACTTTCAATGCATTAATGAGAAATCACCCCCAGTAATTTCTTTTTTCTTTTTCTTCTTTTCAAAAAAGCTTAATTAATTTAATATCAAAATCCCAGATCCCAATTCCACTTATTCTTCTCCATTTGCAAAAGTTTCTTGCATTTAAGTTGGTTTTGTACTCTGGTTGACCTTTTTCTTTTTGGTTTGGGGATTTGCAATTAAGCCTACAAGAGCATTTTCAAAGAACATTTTGAAATAAAAATCATATTTTTGCATGATAAAACATTTTTCAAAATAAAGAATATTTTTTTAAAATAAAAAGTGAAATTTTGAAAGGTACTTAACAATACTCTTTATTTTAATTTTATAAAGCATTTGCTGTTCTACTTCTACTTGTACTCTTCTGTTTTTTTTTTTTTATAAATTATTTTTTCAAATATTTTAATAGGGGTATGAAAACTTGTATTATCTTAAATTAATATAATATAATATTAAAATAAGAATGAATTTGATTCTTTAACTTTGAAGAGTTAAATTACTTTTTTATTTATTTTAAACAGTCAAAATAAACAATATCTTAGAGCTTTTTTTAAAGGTTGACTTTTTAAAGTCTCTTGGAAATGATCAAGGTTCTTATAAACCAATACGAATCTTTGCTGGTAATAGGATTCAGTTTTTCAAGCAAATAAGAAAAAGAAAAATTCTGCGTTGTAAATTCTATCTGGGTTGTTGGGCTAAGTTCATATTGAAAACTGTTTTCTTTCAAATCTCTTTGAAAAATAAACATATTTTGCAGTTCTGATCTGCATGGCTAATTATTATTCTAGTCAGATAGGAGTAAGTTTCACATAAAATGGTACTAAACAGTTTGTCAGATTTTAGCCCACCAAAAGTCAGTTATTTTGGAGTTTACTTCTGGTCACGATGTCTAAAGCAATGCCATTTTATTTTATTTAATTTTTAATTTTTTTTGGGTTAACTTTTAAACATTTCATTGGGTATTAGTAGCTATTGGACATTCAATGAAATGCAAATCAGCAGTCAGAAATTAGGTTTAAGGTTTTCTTGTGACTAAAGAAAGTGAGTTATAAAAGAAGAAAGATACAAATTACAATGAAATCTTAAAAGGTTATATTCTAACCATTAGAAACTATTTACCCAAAAAAAAAAACATTAGAAACTTTATACAAGCAGGAAAAAAAAGAAAAAAGGAGAAAGAAAAGGAAAGAGCTACAGGAACAAATTTAAGAATTTAAACATCAGAAATAGCTCCAGTGGAAAAACCCACCAAAACCCATCAATGCTATTGATGGAGGATCCCAAAGAGGCAATGAAATTGGATTTCTGATTGAAATTGGAATCACCCAACTGGGTTTCTGATTTTGGTTGTAGCAATTTGAGCTCTGGCAGGCATGGTTTAACCCCAAATGGAGCTTTGCTTGTTGGCACCAACCCAATAGGATAGCAGAGATTTGGGTTATTCCAAACCCCAAAACGCCTTCCCATTTTCCCATAAAACCATGCAGAGAATTTAAGCTCCCCTGTCAGGTTATTCCCATTTAGGTACATAGCACTAAGGCATGGTAGATTGGCAAGCTTTGGTGAGAGATTGCTAGAGATATTGTTATTGCTAAGACCCAGAAACCTCAGTCTCTTTAACTCTGATATAGACTCTGGAATCTCTCCTGCCAAACCAGTGTTAGAGAGATCCAAGATTGCTAATCTCCGTAGCTTTTGCCAATCCAGGCTCATAAGATCTCCGCCAATTGGGTTGTTGCATAACACCATTTCTTCTAAAGAATGCAACTCTTGGAAAGATTGAGCCAATCCACCATTAAAATTGTTGCTCCTGAGGTCCAAAAGAGTCAGATTTTTTAAACGACCAATTTCACTCAGTAGCTTACCTTCCAATAAGTTGTTGCTTAAATCAAGCTTCAAGAGCGAAGTCAAGCTTCCAAGAGTAAATGGTAATGGCCCAGATAGTGAATTCCTACTCAAATCAAAGATCAATAGCTGATTCAATGAACCAAAAGTATCGGGAATTTGACCTCTAAACTTGTTTCCTGATAGAACTAGACGTTTCAAGTTAACTAAGTTGCCAATTTCTGATGGCAATTGACCTGTTAATCCATTCTCCATAAGCACTAATGATTGCAGCTTTACAAGACCACCGAAACTAGTAGGAATTTGTCCGATAAGACCCGGGTTCGATCGAAACTCCAATGATTCTAAGCTTCCAGCAAACCACTCCCAATTCATAGTGGGAATAGAAACTGGGTGTTTATAGGAAGAGATGAAGCAGTTGAAGAAGGATAAGGTTTTGAGGTGCTTGAGCTCAAATAATTGTGGTCCAAATTCCATTTTTTTGGAGCAACCGAGAGAGTTTTCATGGATTGGTCCAATGTTCAAACCAGTGACATACCAAAGTCCATCAAACAGATCACAGGAAACACCCTGTAGAAGAATCAAAGACATTTATATATCTTAAAACTTCAACATTTTTGTCAAAGATTGAGCAATAATCTTTCCTTATTCTACAATCTACAGTAAGGAATATATACAAGTTTTCTTCAAAAAGTTTTAAAATTCTTATGGCTTGTGAGAAACAAGTAACAACAATAAGGAAACAGGTTGAAAACCAATATAATTGACCTGCTTTCCACTTTTGGCTTTCTTGCAGAATTTTGTCCAGATTTTAGTTACTGTATATTTTAGCTTTTGTGGGCTACATGCATATCCTTATTCAAATAACAAAGAAAAATACTTTTGAAAATGTGGTACTCCTTGATGTGATGATTGGCAAAAATAAATAAATAAATAAATAAAGGAAAAGAGAGGGAAAAAAAAAAACCTTCAAATTCATAAGAAGGAAATATAAAAACCTTCATCAAAAAAAAGAAAAAAAGAAGAAGAGGAAGTATAAACATACAAAATGTTCCAGACCTTGTCCCTTGTACAATTAAGATACTAGTGGGCAATCAAGAAAACATTATAAATAAATAAATAAAACAATAAACTTTTGGGAAACCAAAAACAAACTAGTGGGCATAAGAAGTACCTGTATAGGTGTCCACCCACAAGGATCTGGATAGAGATCTGAGCCATTCCAACCACTACCCACAAAGCCTTGTATAGCAGAGTAAAGAGCTTCCTTCTCTGTTTTCTCCATTGGTGCTACATCGATATCTTCTTCCCCAAAGCACCAACCAACCAAGAAGATGATGAAAATAGCAAAAACAACAAGATTAATAGAAGTCAAAAACTTCATTTGTGTTTTAAATGAAAAAAAGAAATTATAATAAGTTCATAAAAGGAAAAAATAAAAATAATGAAGAATATAAAAAGGGGAGTAAAGAAGCTTGAGGTTGACTTGAAGTTTTAACACTTTCAGTCTACAATTTATTCCATGAAAGAAAACAGAAAGAGGATTTTCAAGGCCATATAGATTTTGGACTGAAATCAAGATAAGGAAGAGACACAATACGAGCAGCACAAACGACAACACAAATGAACCAACATAGGGGTTTGCTTTAAAAAGAAAATCACATATTCTTTAGGAGACTTATAAAATGGAATTTGAGAAGAAAGTTCCAAAAGTTAAAAAAAAAAGAGGGAAAAATGGAAGACAAAACACAGAAGCAAAAAAGTAAGAGACTTTGAGTTCTTATTTTTTCTTCTTGTGTTTATGGAAAAGCTAAGGAAGTATATAGCAAAGAAGAAACAGAACACAAAAGATGTAAGCACAGTTCTCGAAGCAAAACAAGTAATAATAGTAATGACAACGATAAGATCAGAACAGTAGTAACTGAAGGGGCTTTGAGAGTGAAAGCGAAAGGAAAGGGTTACCCCCTTTATATGGTTCTGCAACTAGCTTTGTAGCTTTGTAACTTTGTAATTGTCTTATCAAATATTAGGAACTTTTTTTGTACATTTTTTTAATATATTTTCTTATCATTAATTAGTATACCAATTAATGGGTTTTCTAAAGATGGTTAAAGTTTTTGGTAGTTGGAGGGTTTATAGTTGAAGGGATGGTTAAGAATATAGGATCAATTTAGGGTTAGGGTTAGGGTTTTGAGGAGAGGGTTTGGGGGGGTAGGGGGACCATATTGGCCATGCAAATGAAAGGTGCATGTAAATGCATGCAAGACAAGTCTGGGTTTTATTTGTTTCCTTCTTGTTCTGTGTTTTTTGGGCACTTGGATTGTTTCTTTTTACTCTGAAACATAGAGGAAACAGACAAATAACATTAAAATTTAATAATGGGGCACAGCAGAGATGGCTGCAAATGGGCTCTAGAGTTGGGCCTAGGTGGGAATCATTGCTTTTCAACAATATTTATTTATTTGTTTTTCTTGTTAATGGGTTTGGGAAATGAATGTGAATGCATAAGTTACACCTACCAAAAAACAGTAAGCATTGTTTTTTTTTTTTTTTTTAAAATTTTTTTCCAACGGGGTTAAAGGCTCGTAAAAGTTTTTAGCGACTAAACCGATTTAGGTGTTTTTTTAACTTTATAGAAGTCTGCGACGAAAGTTTATATCGCTGAAATTTCTTTTTCTTTCTCGTGCAGTAGTAGCGGAGAAGAACATTTAAGTTCAAATGAAATTACCAAGATTCGAACTTCAACTTCCGTACTCACAGATGTAAAAATTCAACTGATTCCTGAACTACACTATTAAATGCCAAAAAAAAAAAAAATAATGAAGAAAACAGTCAGCATTGTGGTAAACCCAGAAGATGAAAAAAGTTAAAGCGAAGAAAATTAGGAAATTTGGAACTTTTGAAGGACCACAGGTGTGTAAGTTTTGAGCGGGGGTGGAGGAGTGAAGGCAAAGAAGGGCTACACCCTAAATTTTCATAGCAGGCCTAGCAAAGCTAAGGGCTGACAAGTCATTTTCTTTGCCAAGCTTTTCCGCACTGTGTGAGAAGATAATGCTGGGCACTCTCACCTCTCAAGGGAGTGTGAACCAGAGCTTGGCTTTCTCTTAGTCTCATCCTACTTAATTAATTCATTTTTGTTTTTTGGTTTCACTATCAATTAACTGTAATGGTCTGCATTGATAACTGTAGCACCAGCAAATTAGGACACCCAAGGGATGTACTTATGACCTGTTTGTGATGCTGTTTTATGTTGGTAAGAATGGAAAATGTATTTACAGTGTGGTACATCATCAATATCTGATATCTTTTTTTTTTTTTTGGGGGGGGGGGGGGGGNGGGGGGGAGTAAGGATATTCTGCGGATGCCCCAAACCAAATCATGTCGGTAGTAACTTAATGGACTGAGGGATTTACTATGGGCAAAAAGAGTTTCAGACCTATTAATATCTTCAGTAACCACCTCTCAATATATGCTAGGGGTGAAAAGGAATGGTAAAGAGTTCAGATCTTTTAAGTATGAAATTTTATGTTTGAATATCATGTGAATGAAAAATACATAGTTGGAAGAGCTCTTCCTAGTTAAATTTGATTGTAGCTCGAACGAGATTAAAATTAGCTATGCTGACGATACGCATAAATAAACCAAAAAAAAAAAAATTATTCTAGGAAGATTATTCTAAGTACCAATTTATACTATGTTTATATAGCTAGATTTCTCAAAAACCACTGTTTTTTTAATGATCCGAATACGTTGAGTTAGGCAACTGAGTTCCGTCTGCAGCTTATAACCTTGAAAATCTATATTTCAAAAAACAAAAAAGTACATCTAGTTCCTTTAGAACTGATAGGATCCATTAAGAGGAACCTTCGAATGGTTTCTAATAGATCATCATTTTTGAATGGTTTTGGATAAATGATCTACATAAGAGTTTATTTAAATAATGAAATAACATATGCCTATAGACCATTTGGCCATATAAGCTGAGATCACGGCTATGACAAAGGAACAAAAAATAAAAGGAGGGATGGAAATAACAAAAGAGACTAGACAACCTTTTTGATGAATGAAAAAAAGTTGAAGTGTAAAAATGGTATTTCCACAATCAGGAGTGAGTAGTGGATCCACCCGCAGACCAACACCTTGCATACATCTACATTTATAATTCCGAATACAACTTTGGATAAAAGATATTTGGCCAAAATCTACATCTAATAGAACATCCACTCACTACTAGCCTAAAATCAATTGGGGGGAGCTATAGGAACCATTAACAACAACTACAAAGTTTTAAACAAAGAAAACATGCAACCCATTCCGCTGAAGCATACGCCTACAAGATTACAGGACAGAGGAAAGGAAATGTCTGTGAAATCCCACTGGGTCTAAAGCTAAAGCCAAAACTTCCAAATCGTTAAAAATGTGAGAATTAATTGCCATCAAGTTGTAAAGAAAGTCCAAATCTTCTTCCCTATTGAGGCTTGATCAGGATGCTCCGCCTCATCATCATCATCATTATCACTTTCATGGATGCTTCCATCTTCACCATCAGATTCTAGCGTAGCATGTATTTCCCCACTCAGCTTTGTGTTATCAGTTGCCTTGGCTTCATCAGCATTGTCTTCATTGTCCACTGGTGTTCTAAACTGGATCAACAAAACTAACAAAATGTTTTAAATGTTTGCAATGAAGTCAGCTAAATATTGTCAAAGGAAACAGCAAATCCAAAGGTGGGAAGGATTTTTACCCTGACAACTCTATTCTCTGACAGTTCCACACTTTTTTCTGTAACGACCTCAACAAGGTTTGTTTTTTGGCCATTCTTGCTAGCTACATCCAATGATGATACAGAGATAGTTTCAGGATTTGCTCCAGTATCTACTACACCAACTGCTCTAGCCTTTTTCTTCCTCGTCTTTTTCAGATCAGCTGCATCATGTGCTTTGTCAGTGCCTACACTGATAAATAAACGAATAAAATTTTAGAACCATCATGGTTTCTCAGTTTAAACAATTTAGGTGTCAATAACAGAAATCATATAAAAAACCTTCCATATGACAGGTATGCACACATTTCTATATTATATGCAAGTTCAGAGAAACACCAAGGAACTTACTTCCTGCGTGGTCTAAAGTTGTATCGCTCCTCTCCAGGTGTTTGCAAAGCTGTAGCAACTTTGTGCTGCCTCTTCCTGCGCCCACCAACTGATACACTACCAGAACATCCTTCACTTTCACTTTCTGTAATCTTAGATGTCTCTGGACGCTGTCTTTTCCTTGCAATTTTACTATAACCTATCTCAGCACGATTGGAATCAGCCCGATTATCCTCATTCACATTATCACTATCATCGGGAAGCAATATTGCATGTCCCTCTGAGGTTTCCCCAAGAAAAGCTTTTGCATCTTCAACTGCTGCCTTCACTGAGTGTGTCCTATGCAATCCAGATTTTTGTCTCCTACCAGGTTTGCGGCAACCACTCTTCAGCTCTGATTGCACAGAATCTTCTGGAACGTCTTGCACTCTACTGTCCATGTAGCTATGATCATCGACTGATGGAGCATACCCATCATCTACCTCTCTGCTGATGTTATCAGATCGAAGCTGCTGAATATTAAATGAGCAATTAGCAATCTGAAAAGACGTCTGTGGTTCATCTTCAGGCACAGCACACCCTCTTGCTCCATCTCCTCCAACCCCTTTAAGCCCCTTTACTTTTTGTTCAATATCAGCCTGCATAGCTGACAGTGGTGACGACTCAACAGGTTCTGGAGCAATAACATGCTCAAACTTATTAACTGGAGAAAGTTTTAAAATCTTTGATGTGCATTTTCGTAGCCAAGACATGCGCCCTCCTGACTCTGAAACAACTAAATCACCAGGAGACTTCTCCATATGGTCATCATCAAGACTCGACAGAGGAACATCCTTCCGGTGATCCACTTCAGGTACTTGAAAATCAGAAAGTACAAATTCTCTTGCCACTTCTCCACAGTCCTTGCAACTCTTGAGCTTCTCAACAAAAGCAAGGAAGTTGGTTCTTTCCTTTACAAGCCCTTCACGTTGATTCTTGATCTTCTTGCTAAGAACACCAAGCTGCTGAATATCCTTCCCAATTTCAAGCTGGTTTAGTTTCAATTGCTCCTTGTTCAATGCAAACTCTTCTCTTTCCTTCACAATTCTATTCCTTGCAGACCTTAGTTCTTCCCTTTCCTTCTGAGCAACCTCCTTCAAGTAATTAATATTATTAATTTCTTTCTCTCTCTCATCCTCAAATGCTCTCTGCCTTTCATGCAGGATCTTCTCCATCTCCTCCTGCCTATTCTGCATATCAATCTCAATATCCCTTCTCCGCAAGTCAAAATCTTGAACAATTTGAGCATGCTCAAATTGGGCTTTTTCAGATAAAGCTAATTTCTCATCCTTCATTCTAGCTGCAAATGAATCTTTCTCCAGTTTGAGATTTTCCAACTGCCTCTTTATATAATCATCTACAGTAAGTTTCTCTTCTTTCAATCTGTCTTCCTCCAAGCGTCGTAGTTTTTCAAAATTTTCCTTTTCTTTAACAATTTCTGTGTGCTGTCTGCTAATTTGAGATCTTTTAACATCCAATTCTTCCCATTCTTTCTCAAACTTCTCCTTATCCTGTTTCAAATCTTCAGCTTCCTTAGAAATCGATTCATTTTTAAGTCTATAATTTTCTATCTCCTGTTTCAACTCTAACTGCAAATGGACGTGTTCTGACCTCTCTTTATCAGTTATTCTCTTTTTCTCCATCTCTTCACGAATTTGCAGCTCCAGCTGAATGTTTTCAGCCTTTATCCTCTCAACTTCATCCATGAGATTCTGCAGGTTTTCTCTATCAGCAAGCAATTGTTGCTTTTCCACCTCCAACTTTTTCTCTTCAACATTGATGACCTTTTCTCTCTCCTTTGCAGCTTTCAACTTTTCATCAAATTCTTTTTTTTTATCCTTTAGTCTCTCAGATTTCTCATGTAGTGCTTGCTCTCTCTTTCCCAACTTTTCTTCCCTGTGGTTGATTTCAGCTTCCTTCTTTTCCACTGCATCTATCTTGGTACTAAGCTCCTTTTCAAGACTTTTCTTCTTGTCTTCAATGTCCAACTCATACTCCTGCATCTTTGTGTCAAGAATAGCCCTGTGCTCATCAAGCAGCTGATGAATCTCAACCTGTACAGAACCCAAATATTCAAAGTGTAAGTCTGCTATATCAATCATATGACTAGTATCCATCAAATTGCATTATAATATGACAATGTTTAGTAGAAGAAATAGGTGCCTAGACTCACTTTTTCTCGTGAACTTAGCTTTTCTTCCATTACTCGTAACTCTTTCAGTTTCACCTCCACAGAATTTCTTATTGAATCAGCTTCCTACAACCAAATTAAGAAACAGAATATTTATGCATGGAATGAAATTATGCATGCTTAGCAAAACCTCAAGAAGAAGAAAAACCCACTTTCTCTTTTGATATTAAGTCTGCAAGTCGTTTATTTATCACATCTTCCTTCTCTTTCAAATTTGACTTAGATGAATCAATCTTCTTCCATGACTCTTCGAGATCCCTCTCTTTCTGTTTAAGAATCCTCTCATTTTCATCTGCCTTCTCCTCTCTCTCCTGGATGATCCTCCGATCCTTGCCAAGTCTTTCTTCCCCTTCCTGTAGTTTCTTCTCCCACTCTTGCAAGTCTTTTCTTTGTTTATAAAAAGTTTCCTTATGTGCTTCCCGCCTGAGAGCAACAAGAAACAAACAAGACTTGCTTTAAACATCAGATGCTCCAAATATTGTAATTATATAGACATATCGGCCCTGTTTGGCATGGCTTCTGGGAAGCCAAAAGCAACTTTTAGAGCTCAAAAACTGCTTCAGAAAGTGTTTGGATAATTTTCTAAAAGTGCTTCTGGCCTCTAGAAGCCATTTTAACCAAAGCCAGTAAACAGTAGCTTCTCCAAGAAACACTTTTAAAGAAGCAGAAGAGAAGCAAAATCAAAATCAAAAGCTATGCCAAACAAGGCCATCATTATTGATTGGAGATTAAAGATAGCATAGAGCATACTCTGTACTTAGGAAGAGGTGCTCCTTTCGTAGCACACTTTCACGAGCCTCCACCTCTCCCAGTTTTATCTCCAACTCTGAGCTCTTCTTGTTCACCTCAGCAAGCTTAGCTTCAGCAGCACGCAGCTTTGCATTGATCTCCGAAGATTTTCCTTCAATTCCAAGAACCAATGCATCTGCTTCAGCCAACTTTGACTTGGATGTAAGATTAATTTGGGCATGCTCCTCCTGAATTTCACGCAATGCTTTTTCAAGCTGCAGCAAGGAAATACACAAATCAAAATCAGCATCTTTCCAACACAATTAGATGTATAACATTAATTACCAAACAATGTCAACCACCCAAAATCACAGAGCCATACTGACATACGCATCTCATAAGGTTACAACAAGAGTACAGATAATTTGTATAACAATGGTACAGATACTGGAGTCATAACAGTAAATAAATGACCCCTACCAGTTGCCCAAATAATCACAATTTTGTTGCATGAAAGGTGCTGGTATGCTTGAAGTGTTGTTGGGACTTGGGAGCCTTACCCATCACTTCTTTCACTCTAACTCCAACAAAAAAGCACAATAAAAAGACCAATAGGATTTGTACTAACTATCCCAGCAACACAATCTATGTGAACAAAAAAATAAGAACACAGTATATACAAAAAGTAGAAATATAGAAATAACGTAGGAACCAGCACACCACTGGAATATAGGTATCAACTTTTCTTTTGGTGAGACATATAGGTATCAACTTTGATGGAGACACAAAGCTTATAAAGAATAGCATGATCTTCTAAAGAACAGAATGGCTAGTCATGGGCTAGTTTTAAAACCCAGAAACACAACCAAAAAACAAGCCAATAGTAGTGGATATAACAAGAACAATATATCAAGAGAACTTTTGAAGCACATCATTGACCTAATATAAGAACGGAAAAGTTCAGAAATAATAGAGCAAGAAATAGTATACCTCGGCTACACACTGCTTCTCTGTACCCAATGCTCTTCTCAAATTCTCCTCTCGCTTCTCAACTTCAGATAATGCAATTAAATTTGCTGATTGTTCACGTTTAAAAATCTCCTGAGTTTCTGCTAAAGCATCTCTAAGTTCTTCAGCTTTTGAAGTCCACTCTTTCTTCTCAATTAGAAGAAGCCCCATGTTATACTGGTAATCAAGAAGCTGCACCATGGACACTTTAAGATAGTCAAAATAAAAAGGTTTAAGATATAAATCAAAATTTCAATACAATATACTGAATAGGAAAATAATAATAATAATAATAAATTAATAGAATAAAATACAAAGTTCCAAACGTTTCGGCCTTGACACAATATATCATTCCATACCTCCAAAAGTGGAAAAGCAACTTAAATGATCATCGCTAAACCTAAACTTCGGTTGAGCCCCTCAAACCAGAAGTTACTTTCATTTGACCAATCAACCTCATAAACTGAGTTAAAACATTTAGAGCTAGAAAATCTAGAAGATGGGCTACCAACACGATCAAATTTCACCATAAAGTTTTTCTTTAAAGAATACACACCCAGATCAGAATAACACATCTTATAAAACGGAAGGTCGATACAAAATAACCAAAATAACAAAAAGTTGAGTCAAAATAATATTTCAATCAAGAACACTTTTTATTTTTAATTTTTTTTATTAAAATGGAAGAGAAAGAAAAAATCATAAACTAGATTTATTCCTTAAAAAATGCATGATTGACGATATAACTCGACCACAAATCTTTTTAGAATCCTTGCAACAACATAAAACAAATGCAAGAACCGTCAAAATTCAAACCCATAAACAATTTATCCAAAATAAACACAAAAGTCCAAAAGGGTGCACTCTCTAACCTCATTTTGAAGCCTGGATGCTTTCTCAGCAAGTGCTTCAAGGTCTTTCCTCTCCATCTCAGCCCGGTCCAACAATCCGGCTTCCTTAAAACTCCTCCAGTCGTTCATGTCCACACTGTCAAACTCCGACGTCGTTTTTGCTCTGCTCTCGCTCAGAGAACCCAATGGCGGCGGACCATCTTCAAAGGCCACTGCTTTACCCTTCAATGCGGTTCTAGAGTTCGAAGCCGAGGCAACGACGCCGTTCCTCGGCGTGAGCGACAGCGACGACAACGCCTTCTTCTGTGGCGTAAACATCGCGAAAGCCCTAATACAATAGCCACAATTCCCCGAACGTTCAAACAAATAACCAAGAAACAGATTTTAAAAAAAATAAAAAATAAAATAAAAAAGTAAAAAGTAAAATCTGCACCCAGAAAAATAAAGTAAAATTCGTAAAGAAAAAATCCCTAATTCCAACAGTTCCCTAAACCGCCAATTCAGTCTCGCAAAAATTCTTCATGTTGCGAAGAGACCGATTTCCATACGCAGGGAAAGAGAGAGAGAGAAATCCGAGAAAGCCTCGACTTCGGGTTCTCTCTGTTTTCGGGTTTCGTGGTTCGGGTACCGCTTCGCAAACCCATGCGGGTCCTTTTGTTATCGTGCGGTGAGTGGGTTAAGAAAATTTTATTCAAATTTAGAATTTTTTAGGGAAGGGTATTCCATGACATCGCGCTTACAAAATTTGGTGAAGGGTATTTCTGACATTGCATAACGGCACAAAAAAAAAAAAAACCGTTACCCCACATGAGAAGAAGTCCCTCCTATCACGCCACGTCAGCTTCCTCATTACAAGGGCAATTCTGTAATCTTGCATTCACCGTCGCAACCTGTCGTTATTCTATTGGGCATCTGCTTCTGAGTTCATCGTTTACCTTTTTTGGACTCGAAATCCCCTTCTACCATTCTATTTGTTTTCTTTTTCTTCAACTCAATTCGGTGTTTTTCTCAGTAGCCAAAGATTTTAGGGATCTACTTATTTCTTCCAGAAATTGGAAAACCTAAATTGAATTCCAAGCAAAACCTATTCTTTCTCTGAATGGGCTCCGCCGCAGATTCATATATAGGGAGCTTGATAAGCTTGACTTCCAAGAGTGAGATTAGATATGAAGGCGTTCTTTACAACATTAACACTGACGAGTCTAGTATTGGACTCAGAAACGGTATTTATTTATTTTTACCATTTTTTTCGATTTTGTAAATTTGCTTTCTTTTTGTATCTTCTGCTTTTACTAGGTTTTCGGGTTGATTTTGTTTTCTAAGCTTTGTTAAGTTTCTTGGATTTTCGTTCTTTTTGTTTGTTTGTAGTATGGGGTTTTTGTACCTAGGTTAAATATTTTGAGTTGTGCTGTTGGAAAGATTGAATTCTGATTTGCATTTGGTACCAAAGAATTTGGGTAGTATCTGGGTTTTTATACTTTAGCTTTTAGACTCTTTTTTGCTTTTTTATATTTTTGTTTGATGAACTTTAATAGTTGATCTGGACCTCGTATATTTGAGGTATATATTAGGAGAGCGGAGTTCTTGATTTCCATAAGCATTCGCTTCTCGATATACATGGTTGCATTTTTGCTTGTTTTTCATCATGCATGTGAAATTTGGTTCATCCAGTCCTTGGAGCTTTATAATTACATTTACTATCATAATGAAACGAACTATAGAGGTGAATGTCCATGTTTCAAATAAATTTAGCATATGGAAATAAGTTCTCATAATTTCTGATGGTCATAGTGGGTGTCCATAAAGCATAATGAGCCTCTGTTATCATGTGCTTGTTAATTATGAGAAAGATAAAACTTTTTTCCGCTAATTTTTGTCTTCATATGTGGCAGTACGATCTTTTGGAACAGAAGGAAGGAAAAAGGATGGGCCACAAATTTCTCCAAGTGACAAAGTTTATGAGTATATACTGTTCCGTGGAAGTGACATCAAGGTATTGTATACAGAAATACCTAGAAAGTGAGTGCAAAGGATTGGATTCACCTGGAAGATCTCATTCATGTTTTACTATTGAGGTCTAAATGTCTAATTAATGTCAAGTGTAGTGTATCTGTTTTGCTTTAACAAGAAAACAAAAAATTCCAAAATTTCTTTATAACACGAATTGCTTGTGTTGTGTATTTGATGATTTAACAATACTATAAAGTAGCTAGCTAGTTCTAAAAATGAGTATTTTGTGTAAACCACCTAAGATTTTATTATCCCATATAGTATCTCTTAAAATGGTTAATTCTAAGAGGATAGTTAGGAATGATTTAAGATGGTATTTTATGTTGCTTGGTAGTCGTGCTTAAGTTCTGAATGTCCATGAGGCTAGTTATTATATCAAATCACGAAACATTGCTGACTTGGTTTTCCATTTTTGTCTATACTTTTTATGCTCAACACTTCAATGTTTGTTATGCATCCTTCTGCAGGATTTACAAGTCAAATCTTCTCCACCTGCACAGCCTACACCACCACCAATTAACAATGATCCTGCTATTATTCAGGCAAGGAGAGTCCATTAACTTGAGTAATGCATCAGTGAAGTTGACCTTGTTCTGAAAATTTTCAAATCTCTTTTGCAGTCCCACTATACTCACCCAGTTTCCTCGTCGAGCTTGCCAGCTGCTGTTAGTGGGCCTTTGTCTGATGTTGGTTCCCATGCTGCACAGCTGGGACTCCCTGGGTCAAATTTTCAAGGTGGGCTACCACCCTTGTATCAACCTGGAGGAAATTTAGGGTCATGGGGAGCTTCACCTCCTCCTCCAAGCGCAAATGGAGGTGGGCTTGCTATGCCACCAATGTATTGGCCAGGATATTATGGCCCTGCAAATGGGCTTCCTCATTTACACCAGCAATCTTTGCTTCAACCCCCACCTGGCCTAGCAATGCCTTCGTCCCTGCAGCATCCAATGCAATATCCTAATTTTAATGCTGCCCCTTTACCCAGTGGAGCATCACAATTGCCTGAGGTCCCATCTTTGCTTTCTGCTGCTAGTTCTAGTTCACCTAATTTAACCTCTACTTCTGTATCACCATTAACTATGCCAGCAACTCTGCCATTGACTCTGCCTCCAGTGCTTTCAACTACGTTAGCTTCTGAAACAATACCAAGCTTAGCATCTAACAAGGCTCCAAACTCAACCCTTTCTGCATCGACCCTTAATGCTAGTTTACCATCGCTGTCTCCTTTAACTACTTCAAGTCTAGATATGAATACTGCTATACCACAAAAGTCTAACAAATCTGGTGCAATTTCTGGTCCAACTTTGCCATACCAAGCTGTGTCTCAATCTACTCCCTCTATTGTTGGGTCATCAAACTCTGTCCGCACAGATACACTAGCACCTTCTCTGGTAACTCCTGGTCAGTTGTTACAGTCTGGAGCTGCTGCAGCTTCTTCATCACAATCTTCACAAGCAGCTCATAAGGATGTCGAGGTAGTTCAAGTATCATCGTCATCGTTAGATGTGCCAGTGGCAGTTTCAGAACCTCAGCCTCCAATATTGCCATTACCTCTACCTGCAAGAGCTGGTCAAAGGGTAGTTTTTGCTTGTCATTCCTATAATTTTATTAATATTATTATTTTTGGGGTGTGTTTCCTGTCCATATTTTTTCATGATGTTGATTGTATGGGTTCCAATCTGTCCTGTTTGATCTGGTTTTTCTGAGATTATTTTTGCTTGACTTTGTTATGATCCCTGGGCCTATCAATACATTTTGTAAAATTTCAAGTTGTGTTAGAGGCAGACTGCTAAGCCATTGTAAAAGGTTGATATTTTAGGCTCTCATTCCTTTTACCTATTTTCTCTATTGGTCATACAAACTGCTTTCCATCTAGGTCGGTTGCAATTGTTATATTTATGTGCTAGTTTACCATCTCTTGTAATCTATTATCGCTTTCTTTTGGTTCTTTATTGTATTACTTCCTACCCTATATATCCTGACAAATAATTCTCTTTCCTCAGCCAAATGGAGCTCCTTTCCATTATCGTCATGGTTATAGAGGGCGGGGAAGAGGACAAGGAACTGGGGTAATGTATTATTGTGCATTGTTTACCTAATACGAGTCCTTGGTGTAAATCTCATTGAATCACCTTTTGCTTTTAAGAGTGCTATATTTTCATTTAGGTTTAGTGTAAAATGATACTATGATATCTGAATCTTGAAATATTACCTAATATGAAGTATTAGGTGGAAGAAGAAATTAATTAGTTTTTATAACTTTTTTTTTTAGAATTAGGAATTTCCTAAAAAATTTCAATTTACGCTTATTGATTATTGACTTTGATGATTGATTGGGGCATTCATTTGTTATGCAGAGATTGCAACCAGTAATAAAATTTACTGAAGATTTTGATTTCACGGCAATGAATGAGAAGTTCATGAAGGATGAAGTTTGGGGTCATCTTGGCAAGAGTAGTAAATCTCAGCTAAAGGATAGAGAGGGGGATGGCAAAGTCAGTGATGAAGATGATGCTGAAGATGATGCCGAATCATCGAAATTCGAGACGTCTATGGTGAGATTTAAGATTTGTATATCCCCATAAAGATAAATTGGGTTCTTTCGATAAAGAAGCTTTTTAATGCATTTTTCATCTGAATTTCTTGAATTATACGTTTGTGTCTACAGCCTGTCTATAACAAGGATGACTTCTTTGATTCCCTTTCTTGCAATGCACTTGATCATGAATCACAGAGTGGAAGACCAAAATACTCTGAGCAAATGAAGATAGACACAGAGGTAAATTAGAGTTCTGGTTTGTGCCCCCTCATGAATTTGGATATTTGGTCTATAATACTACCTGTTTGTGGTGCAGACTTTTGGTGATTTTCCAAGGCATAGGGGTGGTCGAGGCGGCCGTGGTCCAGCACGTGGTGGACATTTTCGTGGTGGTTACTATGGAAGAGGATATGGCTATAATGGTAGGGGACGTGGGCGTGCTGCATCCAGTCACCCACAATAGTTGGAAACTTCATTTTGTGAAGTGGCCAGCTCCCAGTAACGACTATCCAATGATCAGAGCCTTGCGCATGTTGCCTAGGGCACCACAAAAAGAAGGGGCGAAACTAAAATTTTCTTATGAAATGTATTGTACTTTTTGTAGTTAATTTGTCTTTACACTTTTTTCCCTGTAAAACAAGGTGCTTTTTTTTTTTTTTTTTTTTTTTTTTTTTTTTTTTTTTTTTTTTTGGGTGTTAGAAACATGAATTTTTTAGGGTATGATGATTAACATTTCGTTTTTATTTTTCAAGTGATGTTGAACCGGATGAGGTCGTTGGCAATGTTGTATTAAATGTTCAAGCAGTCTGATTTTTATAATAAAGTCGAAAAAAATTACCCTGGACCGACGGTGATAGGTATAATTTAAATTATATAGTTTCTGATAGAATTTTTAGCAGGATTGTTATTAAAAATTTATTTTACTGACAAAATTAAAAATTGTAGTTATTAAAAATAAATTATTTTAGATTTGTCACAGACATCCGGTGGCTATTAAGATGTTTTAATAGTAGCATTTCTTTTCACTTAAGGTCATTCTTTTCACTCTTTTTTTTTTTGGTAAACATAATCTAGCTATGCTCAAGGGCATTAGGCGAATGCATTTAAAATTTCCATAAGATCTTAAGATAAACTTGAAGAGCTAAAACTTATTGTGATATTTGAAGCTCAAGGAAGTAAAGCTTCTAGACAAACATGTTATTGAGTATCATTTTCTTGTGCTTGCTTGAACTCGAACACGGAAATAAAATGGAATGCATCTTCTACTTGCATGTGGCAACCAACACCCTTCTAGGAGGAAGAGAAGGCCTTCTTCCATGGAGCAAAGCCATGTTATCCAAGAAAAGGACATCACCTTTTTCCCAATTGAACTCAATGCTTTCTTCTTCAATAATCTGTTCGCATCTCTTCACCACCTTTTCTGGAATCTCCGTTCCATCTGCCATCATCGCGGAGCTGTGCTCCTTCCCATGCATGCCTACTACAGTATTGAACCACATCCTCCTTCCTTTTCTCCCTTCAAACACTCTAGTTAAAGTTCTTGGCCCCAATATGGTCTTCACCCCACCATTTGGTAGCCACTCCAACTCCATGCCAAGAGCCTTGGCCCTGCAACAAATTTCCCACACCATCTCAACTTTCAGTTTATCAAATCCTGCTTTTTTCATGCTCTTCTAACCATTTTAGCCACAAAAACCAAAATTTGAAGCTACACATTAAGTATTCTAATTAATATAAATAGTGAGACTGGATAACTTGATTTTTGAAAAATCAGATCTTAAATCCTGATCTTTGATTTCTTACACTTGGGCTGGACTTTACCAATTTTTTTTTTATAGTGCATACCTTGTCTTAGCTATTGCAGGGTCTGATGTCCCAAAAGCATCTTCCCAACCTCTACCCCTCATAGAAGATGTATCATTATTGCTAGGAGCTGTGAACGAGTATTTTAAACCCTTTGCTTCCATTTCCTCCACATACTCAGGGAACTCCTCTAGCATTCTTTCAGTTACCTTGAAACTTGGAACAATGGGTGTTTGTCCTCCTTCTGGTGGTGGTGTCTCACAGAACAGGATTACTTTTTTGGGATGTTCCTTAATCTGCTCAGTTAGAAATTAAACAGTATGGTATATCATAGAAAGCATATTATAGCATTTGTAAGCAAATACTAGGCCAAAGCCTTCATTTATTCAAGTTAATTTAGATGCTTAGCATGGAAGAATATTAGAGATTAGGCGACAAGGATCTGATCATTAATTTTGAATTAATTCTTATAATGTGATTGATGAATGAATGAAAGATTTGGCGAAGTTAGTCAAATAAATCATATATATTTAGTATGCTTCACCATCATTGCATCATGTTTTCTGGCTAAAAAGGATTGCAGAAAATAGAATATTGAAAAAGTATTTTATTTGCTTTCTTTTTATTTCTTCAATATTCTAAAGCAATTGTGGCTTTAGGCTAGGAGAAGGAAAACCTGCAGCCCAAGCTGTTTCTAGCTTTTGGATAAAATCCAGAGAAAATTTTATATCTACCCCAAAGGTTTGATAGAAACTCCATTGAAATGCCACACTGAATTTTGAAGTTTTGCTTTAGCTCAAAAAATAGCAAATTTTGACATGGGTTTTGCTGATCACCAGGAAGTAGCAACATGAAACCATGAATATATATATATATATATATATATATACAGTAATTCTACTGTCAGAATATAATGAGAAAATTCCATACGGAATGTAACTAAAAATATATTTTCAGCCATAGTTTTCTACCAAAACAGATTACTAGCGATAACTGATTTAAACTTTATCGATGAAATCAGATTTTTAGTGACAATCCATATAAAATTTCCATTAGATATTTTGATTGTAGAACTTTTCAAAATATATAAGATGTACCATATACACATGTATATATACATACATATATATATATATGACTTACCAAGACCATCTCATGGTGGTAATATACGAATTCAGAGAGAGGTCCCTCATTAGCAGTCCATATTCGCTTGTAAACATGAGTTCTAGGTGCAGGCCCTACATAACGAATATCATCCCACCCAAATGTTTCGACAATTTCATTGAAATCCTCTGCGCTCTTCACGTCGTAACCTCGAAGGAGTACAGCACTGTTCTCGATGATCATCTTCTCGAACCACTCCTTGTTCTTCTCCAGAGCCAAAACAAGAGACTCCAAGCCACTCTTGCTGGGCTCTGGAGGTTGCAGAACCAGTGGAATGGTTTCTCCATCCACCACTTTTTGCCCTTCACATTTTCCTTCCTCGAAGTCCTTGCACAAGTTCTTGTTGCATGACTTTTCCATTATGCTCTCACTCTCTCTCTCTCTGATCTAATCTCTTGTGCTTGAGTGATTATGTTGTTCCCAACCAAAGGGTATGTGTGACTATATATAGTGGTGGTGGTATGGTTTTTTAATTTGTATATTACTAAATAGGATTAGGAAGGGAATTAAAGTTAAAATTGTTGTTCATTAATCAATCCTTGGTTTTGGTAATTCCTATTTTAGGAAAAAGTCAAGGCTTTAAGCATATTATAAATTAAACTCATGTGTGCTCTCACAATGGGACAATCTAGTGGTTAATTTGTTAAAAACAAAAATTTAGTGTATATCGATTATATATTATACCAAAATAATATATAAGGCAAAAATAATTAAACTTTTATTCAAGTAACATAATATATAAAAATTGATGATATAAAATCATAAATATAAAAAATAGCAATCATAGAAAAACTAGTAAGTAATTCTCCGCTAGAATTGAACATGGTAAATAACTCTAGGCTAAAATTGAATTATATGTCTTTAAGACGAATTTACTCTATTAAGATATTCATAGTTTTATGATAATCTTTTTTTAAGATACAATGACTTTTCTTAACTATAGTAGCACTATTAATTATCAAAAATATCAAATCAACTTTGATTTGAGCTTCGCCAGCAACACTAATACTTTCCAAAAGACATATATATATCTATTCATAAATATATATATATATATATATATATATATATTTTGTAAAGATACTTTATCAAATATGGAAGTTACAAATAATAAAATGATACATTTTTAAAAGGTAGTAAGTGAAACAATACAACCTTTAAATGTAAAATGACACATTTACAATTTTTATTCAAAAATAATAATAATAAATTAATTAATTGCAATTTAATTTTTCCAACAAATCTTCTTTTAATTACAAATTGAGAGAGTCTCGCTTTGTTGCTAGGAAGGCTTGAACCTCTCGTCTAGAAGTATATTTTCAATGATTCTACCATTGGATTAAGCCTATGAATACCAAAATTGACCCTTTTATTTAATATTGGATTCCTACCTACCATTTAATATATGGGTCCAAAACTGAAAGCTCATGTCCGATGATGTGTTCTTGGAAGATACTTTGGGCTTGTAATTAATTATATCGTCGAGCTAAAATCCATGATTTAATTAGATTAATGGCGAGAAGAACCAAGTAATGGAAGATCTCCGGCTTACCGTTTTACCATACAAAACAAATGAAGCTTGGTTGTAAAATGCACATTGTAATTTAATTTCTTTCTTGGTTTTGTCCTCCCTTTTATGCCACCATTTTTTTTTAGCTTTTCAAGCTTGACAAATTGTGCATTGTCCCTTTCTTGGATAATCATATTCGTAAGACAAAGAACATATATAGAATCCAATTCACAAATATCGATCGATGTCTTCAAAATGATGTGCTTTCTTGTTATGTCTTTGCCGTCGAGGCATGTTTGGCTAAGCAACTAAAACCAAACAACAACAAGAAAATACATAGCACTCCCTATGCTTTACAAGAAGTAAATACATACAAGGAAATAGTTTATAGTAAAATGATATTAACCCAATAAAAAGTATTTATTTTAAAACTCTGTAACATTATGACTTTTTTTTTTTTTTTTTTTA
>QANX01006812.1:87274-142939 GCA_003254975.1 Ochetophila trinervis
ATGGGCCATCAATTCTAGGTACAATATAAATTGTCTAATGCATTTTATTGACTTCCACACTTCAAAACCTTTTTAAGCAGGTTTAAGTTTTTACAGTAGTTAATGATTTTTATTTATTTATTTGATTTTTTAAAAGAAGCTAGGGACAATGTGTTATTTGCTTATTGGAAGCAGATAATTTAAATATGAGCTTGAAAGTCAAAGTTTAACTTGGTTTTCAAGGAATATTAATGTTGTCTTTAGTTTTCAAGGATGATATTGTGATGGGAGAACATTGGGCCGGAGGGTGTGATTGATTTATAATATCCCTCCAGAACATGCAAAATTTATATTGTTTAACAGTTAAATATTTTTCGATTATATTATATAGTTTCCAGCTTATTACTATTATATCTTCTGAGATATAAAAATAGGTTTATATACACATCATTAATATATATATATATATATATTGGAAGTACACATCAATTGGAAGGAGTAATGTGTCAATTAGATAAATAATTATTCACTATGTTACTACATAGATAATCAGGATACCATCTTTCTCTTCACACGCATAATTCAAACACTACATATGCCTCTCCTTTTTTTTTTTTTAAATAAAAATAAAATATTTGTTTGAGAACAAAAATCGCCACTTAGTCTCTAATTAATCAAATATGTCTTAGAAATAACTTATAGCATATAATAGAAATATAATATATTTTCAGCAAAAATAAAAGTAGAAATATAATATATTAACATAACTTGGGAATTGTGATCCCTGATCACTAATTTAACAACACAACAGATAAGTCACATGACATTTCATTTCATGAGTAAGAGAAATGGATAATATATTTTACCACTTGGTCTACTTACCAATTTTACTTGGCCTCACTCTCAGTCTCAGAGCCAAAGAATCTCCAAAACCAATTTCTCAGTAAAGGAAGCTGATTCATGGGTTTAAAAGCTTTTTTTGTTTTTTTTAAATTATTATTATGATTTTTTATTTGGTGAACTGGTTTTAACAAGTAATTAGTGCTGAAATAATGATGCCCAAACGTGTCAAAACTAGAATCAATCTGCAAAAGTACAAGTACCCTTTTCTTTCCAGAAAAATAAATCTTTAATTCATTCCTTTATATCCTAAAAAGCCACTATTTCTTTTACATCATTAACAAATTCTCAGTACTGCCACAAAGATCTAAAGCGGGACTGCTGTCGGTTGCTTATCTATAGCTAGCTTTACCATTTTCACTGTATAGTGGTCTGAGCAGCTCATCAGGGGTTTTTCACACTGCCCTTTAAACCCCCCCATGGCCAAAATCTCTACTACACTGCTTCCACTCCTTTTCTTTGCCAGAATCTCAGGGCTTGTGGTTGCATTGCTAGTTCTCTTCTGGGCTTTAGCTTTCAAGTCCAGCTTCCTCTCTCACTCTGCTTCTCAGGAGGACCTCATCTACTCAGTATGTGTGGTGCTTTTGTTAATTTCCTCTTCTTTTTTTGAAAGAAAGAGTAAAAATTCCAGGAAAGTTGTTCAATTTTTGAATATATAAACTTGTGGGTTTGTCTTGTTTTTTCTTGCAGGTTCTTCATCCTTTGTTAATGGTCATTGGTTTCATTCTTATTAGTGGAGAAGGTAGTGGGAAATAGAACCCAGAAGTTAGAAATTGGAAAAGTTTACATTTTTTGAGGTATAAATTATTTAAATGGAGGAGTTTTATTCAATGGGTTTTTGAATGTTTTTGTTTTCTTTATTTTCCCCAGCTATTCTAGTGCATAGATGGTTGCCTGGTTCAAGGAGTTTAAAGAAATCAGTGCATTTGTGTCTTCAAGGTGTGGCTTTAGCCTGTGGAATTTTTGGGATTTGGACAAAGTTTCAGGGGCAGGATGGGATTGTGGCTAATTTCTACAGTCTGCATTCTTGGATGGGTTTGATCTGTATGTTCTTGTTTGGTGCTCAGGTATACTCTTCTGTTCTTCATTTTTTCCTAAGTTCTCACTTATATGCGTTTTAATTTAAATTTTTTGTTTGCTTTAATTCAAAAGTTGTTTGTTTCCCGAGAAACTGCATTATGATGATGTTACTAATGGCATTGTGGTCCCTCCACCTCCCCATCAGTTTGTTTTCTGGGAGCTAGAAGCAACATTTGTGGATTATTGATTAACCATTTGCTCATTCACCAGCCAAAAAAAAAGATTAACCATTTATTTATTTAATGACAAAATTATGTCAATTCCAATTTGATGATTAAGAAAATTATCAATCTGGGATGCTTTGGATGCTTATACCCTTTGGCAAGCATGTGGACCATATTCTTGACAACAATAAAATATAGTGTAATCCATCCCATCTGTGTAGAATCAATACCAACCTATTCTTGAATCATCCATTACATGGGCCATCAATTCACACATATTTGATCTTTTTACACTCTTAAGTTAACTATATACACACAACTCCCTCCTTATGAAAAATGTTCTTGGCCTTTTTAAAAAAAATTTACATTGAAGGAGTGTGTGTGTATATATATGCAATTAGAATTTTCCTTGCACAAATCTAAGAGCTCACTAGGTATAGCTTATCCAAATAGAATTTTTAGTTGTAAAGCTTTTTACAATATAAAAAAGTTTTTATTAAAAAGTTAATTGCTATTTGACTATCATTTTAAAACATATTTTTTGTTTTTAGTAGACTATGTAGCTTTAAAAGTGCTTTGATTCATAATTTATTATACATAAATTATTTAATTAATATTATTTATTTATTTTGCAATGAAATATATTTTTATACTTATTTCAAAACATATAAATTATACTAAAATTGATAATTTTAAAGATCAGTTTTATAGAAATTTTATTGTTTAAAATGTAATTGTTTTATTATTTTAAAATAATTTAGAAATATCATATATATTTGACCTTTTTATATATTAAAACAAAAAAAAAATGAAGTAATAAAGATAAACAATCAGTGTAGTAATAATACATTATATTAGCCTTCAAAAAATAATCTTTAAAAAAATAATGTAATAATAAAGATAAACTAATGTATGTTTGTTCATGTCTGTAGTGCTTTATTTTGTTTTTGAATATAATAGAAATTTTAATATCATAGTAAGGGGAAAAATTGATCTTAAAAAAAGAACATTTTAATGTTTTCTTTAGCTTCACCGTATAAGCTGAAATTTTATTTTATTTTTTATAAAAAAAAAATTTAGACTTTTTCAAAACAACTTAAAAAAATTCTTTTTTGGTCAATAAACATATATTCACTTGTTTGCCAAACATCTATATTTTTTAGCAAAATTGCTTATTGTCTTCCAAGTAGAGCTTTTCACCAGAAATAATCATACCAAACAGTTGTTAAGTATTAACGGAATTTTAGGATCCAATACTATTTTGTTTGTTTTCGCAGGTGTTAGAGCCTCAGAGGACAGTGCATAGTTTTTAATTAGTCATAACAACTGGAAAGAGTCATTTGCTCTACTAAGTTCATGGAAAACAAAGAAAGATCAAGTTAAAATAATTGCTGAAAAATTATAGAATGTTACATTGCATAGCTTTGACATAGATTCATGAATCATAGTCAAATTAGTGATACTAGTTTTCATGGAAAACCAACAGAGAACAAGTTGAAATGATTGTTATAAGCTAATATTGGGGTTTTGTGCTCTAATTTGTTGATGTGCAGTGGATGATGGGTTTTCTGAGCTTTTGGCATAGAGGGGAAGCCAGAAGAGCAAGGATAAGGGTGTTACCTTGGCATATATTTGTTGGGCTATACACATATGGTTTGGCTGTGGCAACTGCAGAAACTGGACTTTTAGAGAAGCTCACATTCTTGCAAACAAAAAGGAATTTGAGTAAACGATGCACAGAGTCCATGCTTGTTAATGGTTTAGGTTTGGGGCTTGCTCTGCTCAGTGGCATTGTCATTTTGGCTGCTGTTTCACCCAAAAAACAATACCACCATTACCAAACCAAACTTGTCTACTCTGATACTAAAACACTGTTCTCTTAATGGATTTTTATTTTTCTATTTTTTTTTTTATGGGGGCTAATTATCTCTTTTCACTACTCTTTAAGTCTGTATGTTCTACATTTTTTTTATTTACCATTTGAATGGATGGAATTCTGATGCAAACTTTTTTAATCTTTGTCAAACAGAGCACAGAAATTCATACCAAATTACCCAAAAAAGAGAGGACAAAACTGCTTGGATTTCAAAATATGTATACTGTATACACACAGATAGTCTACTCAGCCAGTCTAATAAAAATTGAAAAGAAAAAAATTAACCTTTTATTTGTTGGCCACTAAATTTTAAATTAAATAATAAAAGGATACTTTTTTTTGCAATAAATTATGAAGATACTTAAATATAAAATATATACTTATTAAGTAAAGAAGACATTTATGTAATTTAACGAAAAATATATAATAAAAAATGGCTCTAATAATAGCAGTAGACGGTAGACCAACCAAAGGCTAAATCCCTCGTCCCCCCAAAAAAGGCAAAAAAAATAAAATTAAATCAGTCCAATTCTCTGGAACACACCACAGCTCTATCCGTGTCTTGATCAAAAACCCTAGCCCCAAAATTTCCTGAAGAAATGCGCGCTTCAACGGCATCCTCTTCTTCCTCTCTGTTCATTCCCACTCTTCTACGACGTCGTACCGTATCAATCTTCATCTCCTCCCGCCCATTCGCCAGAAGTCACAGATTTTCTAGCCCTCGACTGCGTCTCTCTGCTTCACTCGCTGAGCGGAATCTCCAGCTCTCTTGGTTCTCGCCGGACCACAATGCCGCCGACGACTTTGGCGGTTGGGGCATTGCCGACTCTCCGGTTCACCATAGGAAGAGAGGTTTTCCCTCATTTTCTTTTCTATGGCCGTAATTGCTGTTTGCAAACATAATTTTATTATATTGTTTCCTAGAAAATAAAGGTTTTGGTTTTGGGTAGGGTTGCCTATGATTTTGGTTGGTTGTCTTGGGACTTCAGTGGCTGTTTTAGTCGCCGCCATTGCTTACTTCTCGCTGTCCAGAAAAGGTCAGTCTGGTATCATATTGCTTCGAGCTTGATTAGATATTTTTCAAATCTTTTTTTTTCCCTTCTGCAAAGTTTTTGTTCTTTTATTGAATTGAGGTTTTGGGTTGGCATTTTGTTCAGGATGTGCATTTTCTAAATTCCTTGTTAAGCAAATCGCATTTTTGTAGGTTTTAAGTTTCAAATTACTGGTCTTCTTCCGTTTCATGGGTTACTAAGTTCAAAAGATAACAATGGCGATGAATGCAAAACGACGGACCATATTGCATCTGATGTGGCTGAAACAAGTCCAGAGTCTATACCTAGTGCTGTTAGTCGAGATGTTCCTCCTGGTATGCCAATTTTATAATAATTCAAGTCCTGAGTTTTGCACTTTTTTCATGGCAACGATTTGTATTTCTATAAAGTATAGTTGCAGTGCATCCATTTGGTTTTTAATCCCACTTACAGCCCTTTGTTAGTCACACTGTATTTTTTGTTTAAAAAAATTAATAAAATGACAAATTTACCCTTCCAATATGTGTGATCAAACATATCTTTTATTATTATTAAAGATTATATCACATCGAAAGAAATCACACACACACACACACATTATGTTGGTTTGTTGTTAATGTCAATGTTTTTCCCCCTATAAAACAGTATATGCTTGTTTGGTTACACATATGAGAAAGGTAATTTTGTCATTTTGAAGAAACTATAGATGATGACTAATGTTGGAGTGTTACTGGATAAGAATTTAAATCTAGTGGGGTTGTAATTATAATTTTTGGAAATGCAAAGGAAGATATGATAATGTGCAGAACTCCTTAGGTTAATGTGATTTTCTTCAAAATATATATAGATGAGATCTGTCCCCTACTCCCCTTGGGATAAGCCCAGTTGGCAATGAGCACTGGTGATAACCCCAATGTCTTGGTCTTGGGTTCATGGCCTCCCCAACTTATTGGGAAAAAAAAATATTTACATATATAACTGAAATCTACTAGTATACATTTTCTAATTTGTATTTAATACAACCAGTGCATATGGAAAAGCTTGAACCTGTTATAATCCCAGTTGCTGTGGATTCTACTCAAGGGGAAGCTATTTCAGTTTTGAAGAAACTGAAGGTTTGTGTCTTTATTGCATGCTTTCAAGGCTGTGTTTAGTTTTCATATTTTGTTTCCTACTGTCTATTTTTGCAATGCCTTAATGAATCTGAAGAAAGAGTTCTGAGCTGCCTGTAGGTCTTACTGTTAATTGAAATTAGGGAATGATAGATAAATAGTTAAATATAAGAGTGGGATAATGAGTTAGTTGGATGAACAATAGGGCTTGAAAAAATTTCCTAACCAAGGATTTTCAATCGTTTTTCTGTTTTCTTTTATATTTATTTATTTTTCTTTTTTCTTGTAGAAAAATGGTGGGTTCTTTATTATCCATAAAAATTATTTTACATAGTTGGAATTTTTAAACATGTGGCTCTTTTATTAATAGAGTTAGCAAGAAAATGGTAAACTAATGTGAGTGAAGCTTTGGATCCAGTTCTGAGCATGAATATCTCAACTGTAATTAAGGAATACAGATCATTGAAGATGATGTCAAGGCTGATGAATTGTGCACTAGAAGGGAATATGCAAGATGGCTAGTTAGAATGAACTCGTTATTGGAAAGGTAGTGATTCATTTATAGACATGACAAGGAAAATATTTCATTTAGCATATTGCAAATGATGTTCATGGTCTGCTTAGCAATTAATATCTTGCTTATAGGAGTCCAAAGCACCAAATTGTCCCATCAGTTTTACTTTCTGGATCCATAAATGCTGCATTCAATGATATTAGTGCTGGAGACCCAGACTTTGGGTCAATTCAAGGTAAGTATTAGTCCTAACCTAATGATTTTATGTTTTCTGATGAAGGCAGAAGCTAATCTGTGCTTTTGTATCTTATTAAGCCCTGGCAGAGGCTGGTGTCATTCGAAGCAAGTTGTCACAGAACTCTGGCTATGATGATTTGAGAGAGCAAGGAGGCGTCTGCTTTTACCCTGACAGGTATGATTTGTACATTTTTTCTTTTAAATTTTTGTTTTTCCTGGCTAATATATAGTTTTTATTCATTCTTACTCATCATATGTGGGTCTGCAGGTTCATTTCTCGGCAGGATCTGATAGACTGGAAAGCGCAGTTAGAGTACAAGTTTGTGCCAGGGATGATAGATCAGGTACAAAAAATTTCAAATATCATGAATTCTTTTTGTAATGCATCTATTCTGGACTGTACTTGTACCTGACACTTCTTCAGTTTTTCATAGCTTTTAAAATCTGACATGTTTACAGTCCAGATGTCAACGACAAAAGTAGGTTTTATGGATGTGAAAGAGATCAATGGAGATGTGTCTCCAGAACTATATGCGGACATGTTGGCTGGGGACCGGAGCATACTCAGAAAAGTTTTTGGTACTCCTCTTCTTTCGTATTTTATCACTACTGTTCTACCAAATAATCCTTGAATAAAGGATTTATTTTCAAATCTCTTCTGCAAAGGCAAGTGTATGCATAAACATGCCCTAAATGCAACAAAAAAAAAACATGTATACTTATTGTTTAACACTACATTTCTAGATTATGTGAGTTTCAATTATAATCAGCCATTCATAAGTAAAGGTGCAGACTTAATTCCAAGTCCTCACCAAACATCATATGAAGATACAAATTACAGCTAGGGAAGTTATGAATGGCTGTTTATCTCTAAAAGAGATGTATATTTTATGTTGTTGAGAGAAAATGAAGTGAACCGAAAAGAATATCAACTAGTAACAAGGTTTCAAAACTTTTAGTTTATTACACATCTTACACCATCAGTAGAGCACAGATTTACTAGATTTATAAGCTCATATATGAAGTAAAGTTGTTACTGTCTTTTGTATGTAGAAGCTGAAGTTTGTGCTAGTGTCCTCTGTTTGCAGGACAGATCAAGCGGTTGCAACCAAACAAACCTTCAACAAAAGCTCAAGCAGCTGTTGCGCTGACAAGTGGCAGGATGGCTGAAGCAATCTATACTGAATTGTTGAGATTAGAAGCTGAAAGTTCTGCAATGCTAGCTGAGATGGAAGATATTAGGACTGAATTGCTTGGCAGAGGAGACATAAAGAGGTTTTGGGATGAGAAGCTGAATGAAGAAAAAACCAGAGGTTTGGAGGTGGAAAAGGTTTATTCTACTGCAGTTAGTGATCTGGAACAGGAGAAGATTATTCAAGAAAAATATTTTGCAGAGCAATTAAAGAAGAAGGCAGCTATAAACTGTCAGAGGCAATTACTTCTGAGTCTCAAGGAAGAAATCAATGAGATGTCAGAAAAACTTGCATTTGAGAGGGAGATGTATGTGGCTGAGCAACGCAAGTTACAGGATACGCTCGGTGATATACAGTTCAAGCAGGAACAACTGCTTGATTCAAAATCTATACTTGAGGCGGAGAAAGAAGCTCTCCGGATTTTAAGGTAGCATTTTCATCATATTAGATATGCTTTAAAGCTAGCTTTAGAATAATCTACTAGGCAAAATTAATTAATTGGGTAGTAATAAAAATTATATATAAATTTGTGTGGTTCTCTTATTCGTACTAGTGATTGCAGATCTTGGGTAGAGGATGAAGCACGAAGAAGCCAAGCTCGAGCCAAGGTTCTTGAGGAGGTAGGTCGAAGGTGGAAATGGGACAACCATGCTTAAGAGCCGTGGTTCTTATGATGTACAAATTATTCAAAGTTTGTTTCATAATCATAGAGATCATTTGCCAGAGGGCAAGGGCCACATAAAGAATCCCTTGCTACTTTGCTGTGTTTTAAAAAGATGAAATTATAAAACTTTTACAAGGCATTGCAGCATAGTGCATATCAAGCCCTTCATGCATCTTATTTCTTAATTTATTCTTAGAAAAAGCAAGGAGGAAATGATATGACTTTCTGTTATTGAAGTTTCATTGTTGTTTGACGTAGCTGTGGATAAAGATTTCCAAGAATGGTTCTCATTCCCCATTGGAAATGTATGCTGAAAACATCCATCAAGTTAAATCAACCCGTCAACACAAAAATATTTGTAGGATGCTTTTTTTCTTTTTGGTTGGTGAATGTAATGCTCCATAGAATTGTTTGTTCTGCATAACTCGTTCAATCTAAAGCCGATCAATTATTTTTGATCTTTAGGTTACGTTATGTGGGTCCCAAGAACAAAAGTTGGTATAACTAATCCCATTTCAGTAGGGGTAAAACAGTAGAATAAAATACATAGAACAGTCAAAATTTGATTCCTGCTTAACCATTCGACCTACTTGGCTCCTTCATGATCCCCAACTAGTAAGCTTTATAGCCTGCCCTTCCAATCCCTAACTCTAGTCTCTTTCTTTTCTTTTCTTTTCTTTTCCCCACTTAATATTTCTTAATCGAAAGAAAAATAGATTATTTTATCATTTTGCAAAAAACCCATGTTGTGTTATCTTTTAATTCGCTCTCTTTTGTGTGCCCCTCCCTGCGTTGTTTTTAGTGGCACGGATCAGTAGAAGCCCCAGAGCCACTGGGCTATTGGATAATAATTCGACCACACATTTTAAGATAAAAGAAAACGTTTTTCTTTTTTTTAATAATTTTTCACTCCTATTTTTTGAGTTGTTTCTTTTGGGATAATATCCATTTTGACTGGTTCACACCTGCAAATTCCTCGGCCAGACAAAAATGATATCTAAGGAATGCTGTCCTCCGTCCTACATCTGTCTTCCTTTGTCAGTTTACCCAAAAAAAAATCTGTCTTCCTTTGTCAATTGTCATGCTTCATTTTCTCAATAGAATTTGCCCATTTCGCTTTCCTTTTCATAATTAATTCTCGGTAATTATTTTTTATTATCTTTTTTCTTTTTTTATTGAAAATTATCTTTTTTCGTTTCTTTTACATTTTATGTTTTACCCCACACACACACACACACACACACATATATATATATATATATCACCTTGGATATCAAAAGTAAAAAGTAAATGATTAAGAATTGAGAAAAAAATTTACGGTAGAACTATATAAAATAGTTAAAAATGATTTTACTAGTACAATTTTAATTTATAAATTAAATTATTTATTTATAAATAAAGTAATATTTGTAAATAAAATAACATTATTAATAATAAATAAATTAATATTGTTCATAAATAAATTAATATTATCAAAATTTATAATAAAATAATATTAATATGTTATTTCAAAAAATGTCACTTTATTTATAAATAATATTATTTTATTTATGAATTTAATTGTTTATATACAACTATTTTAATAATTATATTATAGAAAGATCCGGAATAAAGTGTTTCTTGTGAGACCCAAAAAGTTAATAATCTGATATGTTCTCCAAGATAGAAAGGAAAACTCTTTGTGAATTATTTAAAATAAAATAAAAATAAAATTTTTGTTTAACACAAAAGCACTAGGAAACAAACTTGCAAGAAAAATGCCAAAAAGTAGTAGATTGTGGGTCAATGACCAAAAAGATTGATTTACTTTGCTTTATGCTTGGCTGCATCTTCTACATATTCCAATCCATCAAGCAAACAGCTGAGAAATAAATTTCAGCCCCCACCTTTACTCATAAAACCAACCAATCTACTTATCAAACCAAGCCTTCTTTCTTTTTTCCACATTCATTTTTGGGGAAACAGAATAAAGCAAGCAACCCCTTAATCTTCAAGGCCCTTGTTGGACTTGGACCCACTTTATCGAATTGCTTCCTTGAGACTTGTATCAAATCTGAACCCTTTGATCTATGTTACTTCTGTGTGGTTCCCAAAAAGTAACCAACTAAACAGAGCGTGTGGGTTGGATCCGACGGCAATGATTGGACACTTTGTCTTTGGGTTCCGATCAACTTAAGTTTAGTTCAGTCTACATGAATATATAATAGAGTGGCTCAAGAGATGAGACAAATACAGGAAAGGAAGAAACTTGGGCTACTATTTTTCTTGTTTTGAATTTACTGTTGCTGTGGTCGTTTTCCGTTTTCTTTCTTGGCTTGTTGTCACTGTATATATTCTTCAAAACAAAACAACTGCGGCTACAAAGCTCTAGAGTCTAGACCCACCTAGTTGGGAAATTTTTTTCAATCCTTCTGGAAAAAGATTGGCCACTAGATTTTGGTGGCTGCTGTAGCTCTTACTATTGAAGTTTTATTGGAATTTTAGTTATCAGGAACTCTGCTTACAAGCAAGTTTCGCTCTTGTAAACTTCTTTAAACGTGATAAGGTTATAAAGCTGATGGTCAGGGAATATTTGTGGTTGGATATGGCTATTTGAATATGGAAATAAGTCCAAGTTATCTAACTTAGTGACAGAATGTTCATATTTGGACATGGTTGTGGCACTATAATTGCCTTCTTAGGCTCTCTTCGAAATTACAAATCTGGGTTGCTGAGCTTGCATTTCGAGGGTTCTAATGGTTTGAATTATCAGTTAGGATGGGAAGAAATGATTGGTGGGTTTTTATGCAATTGGGTTTTTTCCTTAGACGGATGAAGAATTCAGCTTTTCCATTTTAGAGTATATTCATGATAGTAAGGTTAAGCGTCCTGGTTGCTGCTTCAGTTGCAGCCTATGCAGTGAGGCAGCTTAACGCCAATAACTCAGGTTCGTCAGGTGCTCTTCATCATGATATTCTCATAAATGGGTTCCTCTTTTGCATTGTTAAACTAATATTATGTAGTTAGAAATGCTTCAGTTTGTCAGCTGGTTTCATGTCCACTGAAAGTCTGCCTAATCTTATATCAGAGAGTTTAATTCAATTTCATGTAGTTTCATTGTCTTAATGCTAATATTTTTCTTATAATCAAATAGAAAATGGCCGACCAAAGTTCAAACAACAGCAAAGCAAGGAGGATGACAAAGAGCAGGTTACATGTTCTCATGATTACCAAAAGGGGGAGGATGTAAGTATCAAGTAGATATTGGAACTTCTATCAATTTTCCATATATTTTTTCAGCCCTCAAAGATATAGCTTGCTACGTTGTATGCCTTTTCTTTTTTCCCTCAAAATGGGGGAAATTTTATGCTATTCTTTATTGATTTCTCTAACATAACGAGAAACTTAAAAAGGTGTTATGTGAACTGCAGTGGGAAGAGGAAGAAGAAGAAGAGGTTAAATTAATTAGCAGCATATTTAACCGAGCTCATGATAGTGCCCTCGATAATGATCAAGATGAAGATATATTTCCTGAATTTGAAGATCTTTTGTCTGGGGAGATTGAACTTCCTCTACCTGGTAGCTATATTTCTAAGAAAGAGGAGGACAAAACATATGAAAATGAGATGGCAAACAATGCAAGTGAGCTGGAACGGTTGAGAGAACTGGTAAAGGAATTGGAGGAAAGGGAAGTAAAGCTTGAAGGCGAACTGCTCGAGTACTATGGACTGAAGGAGCAAGAATCAGATGTTATTGAGTTACATCGACAGCTCAAGATCAAGACGGTGGAGATTAACATGCTCAATATCACTATTAACTCTTTGCAGGCTGAGAGAAAGAAACTTCAAGAGGAGATTACACGGGGATTGTCAGTGAAGAAGGAGCTGGATGTGGCAAGGAACAAGATTAAAGAGCTTCAGAGGCAAATTCAGCTTGAAGCAAACCAGACAAAAGGCCAGTTATTGTTGCTCAAACAGCAAGTTTCGAGTCTGCAGGCTAAGGAGGAAGAAGCTGTGAAGAAAGATTCTGAAATTGAGAAGAAGCTAAAAGCTGTTACGGAGTTAGAGGTAGAAGCTATGGAGCTTAAGAGAAAAAACAAGGAACTTCAACATGAAAAGAGAGAGTTAACTGTTAGACTGGATGCTGCTGAAGCCAGGGTAGCAGCACTTTCTAATATGACAGAGGTTGGATCCAAGAATTCTCTTGCATGCTTATTCTCTATTTGTTTGTTTATTTATCTTGTCGAACCGGGGGTGGCAATGGGAGGAAAGGAGTTAAAAAGTCTTTTAGATTTCTATTTGGCTTCTCTTTTGCAATTGCTAGAGGTTTGTTATTAGAGGGTAGGCTGGATGCTTTACTCAGTCTTATAAGTGAAACTAGTCTTTATCAATGCTTGTAAATATGTTTTTGAAGGTTCATTTTTATAATATATTCCTTCGCACTGTTGCAGAGTGACAAGGTCGCAAAGGTAAGAGAGGAAGTAAATAATCTGAAGCATACAAATGAGGACCTGTTAAAGCAAGTGGAGGGTCTTCAGATGAACAGGTTCAGCGAAGTTGAAGAACTGGTGTATCTTCGTTGGGTCAATGCATGCTTGAGGTATGAGCTTCGCAACTATCAGGCTCCTCCAGGAAAGATAACATCTCGTGATCTCAACAAGAGTTTGAGTCCCAAATCCCAACAGAAGGCTAAACAGTTGATGCTAGAGTACGCAGGATCGGAACGTGGGCAGGGTGATACAGATCTTGATAGCAACTTTTCCCATCCATCCTCTCCAGGAAGTGAGGATTTTGATAATGCTTCTAACGAAAGCTCCATGAGCAGATTGAGTAGTCTCAGTAAGAAACCTAGTTTAATCCAAAAATTAAAGAAATGGGGAAAAGCTAAAGATGACTCAAGTGCTCTTTCATCTCCATCCAGATCTCTCTCTGGAGGCTCACCAAGTAGGACAAGTATGAGCCTTCGGTCTAGGGGCCCGTTGGAAGCCTTGATGCTGAGGAATGTGGGTGAAAGTGTAGCCATCACTACATTTGGGAGGATGGAGCAAGAATCTATTGACTCTCCTGAAACTCCAACAGCTTCAAATGCTGGAACACAACTTTCTTCTGGTGACTCACTTAATTCTGTTGCAGCATCATTCCATTTGATGTCCAAATCAGTTGATGGTGTTTTAGATGAGAAATACCCTGCTTATAGAGATAGACATAGGTTGGCCTTGGAGAGGGAAATGCAAATTAAGGAGAGAGCTGATAAAGCAAGAGCAGCAAAGTTTGGTGATAATTTAAATTTGAATTCAACCTATGAGTCTAGACCCAAGCCTGGAGACAGAGCTGTAGTTTTACCTCCAAAACTTGCTCAAGTAAAGGAAAAGGCAGTTGTTTCTGGTACGGATGATCAACCTAGTGATGGTAAGACTACTGATTCTCAAATGATAAGCAAGATGAAACTTGCTGAGATTGAGAAGAGGCCTACTAGGGTGCCTCGACCACCTCCGAAACCATCAGGAGGTGCTACAGTCGGTACAGCTTCTAATACTTCGACTGGAGCAGTACCACCTCCTCCACCAGGTGCCCCACCTCCACCGCCACCGCTTCCTGGTGGACCACCTCGTCCGCCTCCTCCACCAGGAAGTCTACCAAGGGGAGCAAGGAGTGGTGATAAGGTCCACCGGGCTCCTGAACTGGTTGAATTTTATCAGACATTGATGAAGCGAGAGGCAAAGAAGGACACATCATCTTTAATATCTTCATCATCTAATAATGCATCTGAAGCAAGGAGCAACATGATTGGGGAAATTGAGAACAGATCATCATTCCTCTTAGCTGTAAGTATAATATTTCTCTTTGTTGCTGATTATCTTGTTGTCTAGGCCTTGAAGTATAGGTATTTAATCCTATACTGAATATAATTATAATTATGTTACTGTCCAGGTGAAAGCTGATGTGGAAACCCAAGGTGATTTTGTCATGTCATTGGCAACTGAAGTTCGAGCTGCTTCCTTCACCAAGATAGAAGATCTGGTGACCTTTGTAAACTGGCTAGATGAGGAACTCTCTTTCTTGGTATGCCATTAATTTTCAACAGCTTAAATTTTTCTACTAATCCATTAAAATTATCCTTCATTAAGACTTGATAAGGACCACATTGCACTCAAAGAGCAGAACAATCGAAGAATACTGAAAGATATGTCACCACATCTAAGCCATAATTCTGAACTCCCCGTACTATTGCTTTTCAATATTAGTTATCTCCTTAATAGAAAATCCATGAGCTTCTTTTTGCTCTATGATTTAGCTAGACAAACTTAACCATCTGAAAAATCCACCATAGGATTTTTCTACATAGGCAGTTTGATCTGATATACATTTCTTTTACTGCATTTGACAAGGTTGATGAACGGGCAGTGCTCAAGCACTTTGATTGGCCTGAAGGAAAGGCAGATGCATTAAGAGAAGCAGCCTTTGAATATCAAGACCTGATGAAGTTGGAGAAGCGAGTCTCCTCTTTTGTTGATGATCCCAAACTTTCCTGTGAAGCTGCTCTGAAGAAGATGTACTCATTGCTTGAAAAGTAAGAGTTTTCTTCTCGTGCATGTTATGGTTGGTTAAATGGCTGTTGGTTAGCTTTATAAAATGTGATATGAAACAAAGTGATGGCATTTTCTTCTGTTTCATTTTCTTATGTGGTCTTTATTTTGTTTCCCAGAGTTGAACAAAGTGTTTATGCACTCCTACGTACAAGAGACATGGCTGTTTCGCGATACAAGGAATTTGGAATTCCAGTTGATTGGTTATCAGATTCAGGAGTAGTCGGCAAGGTATGGTTTGAAGCTGAAAAGAAAACAAACCTTGTTATAATTAATAGATTTGTCTATTAATCATAATCAAATATGTTAGAAAACCCAAGATGAAAATGCATTTTAAGAAGCACCAAACATTACTTTGCTATTGCAGATCAAGCTCTCATCTGTGCAATTAGCCAAAAGATATATGAAACGCGTAGCATCTGAACTTGATGCATTGAGCGGACCTGATAAGGAACCGAACAGAGAGTTTTTACTGCTACAAGGCGTACGTTTTGCTTTCCGTGTTCATCAGGTATGCTTTTTAATCTTTTTTGACATAGTTTATGTTGATCATGGTTTTGGTTCACTTATAGAAAAGTGAAAAAACCAAACAGTTCCAAAAGCTTTCAAAATAGTTGCATTAAATCTTCTTTGCCATATATCACCTTTCAAATCCTGGTTTGGATAAAGTTTTTCAGGAAGTGTAATCATGGTTTTGGACTTTTGGTTTTTTGCCAGTTTGCTGGTGGATTTGATGCAGAGAGCATGAAGACTTTTGAAGAACTAAGAGGCCGTGTACATTCAGAAATAGTAGAAGACAATAAGCTCGAATCATGAGGGTCTTAACTTTTTTGGTCTTGCGTTTTCTTCTATTTGTCCCTTTTTATATTTGTATATTTCAACTCATCCATCAATGTTGCAGAAAAACTCATATATATTGACACCATTGTACAACGGTTAGTCCCAGTTTAAGCCCCAAGAAGGAAAAAAAATAAATAAATAAATAAAAATTATTGATTAAATTAAAAAATAAGAAAATTCAATAGCTAAGCTCGATTTTGATAACTGATTCGATTTTGTTGCAAAGCGTACCTTTTCTGTAAACAATTTTGCGAAACTTCACATGCAATTTGACATTAAGGATATAAAATACTAATTGCAATTCAATTGTTTGTATTTAGATAAAAATATGACATTTTATATATAATAGCTTCAAAAACTCTTATGCAGAAGGAGTAATTTTGCAGCACAAATAAAATTGTGTTTCTGCTAGTTTCTTAAAAACAGGGAACGTAAATTAGAAATGGGATCCTAAATAAAAAAACTAGGTAAACAAAAAAATTTACAATATATGAAAACTCGATAATTTTATTTAGTAAATTTTTGGTGAAATTATGAGCCAAAGGCCTACAATGTTGATAAATTACCGCATTGTGATTACAACACTTCTATCTATGAACTTGGCACCAGCAACCTTCCCTTGAATTTGAGAGGGCAATTGAATGACTCGTCTTTGATCCCCTGCTTCCACCAACAACTCAGATCCTCCTCTATACTGCATTTTCATATAATTACAGTCAATGACACTATAATTTGCTATATATTTGTCAAAACCAATAATGGAAGATTCACAATATGAATGCCAGAAAATAAATATATTAAAATCAGAAAACTTTATCCACAATCTGAGGAGGTTTAAAGAAATTCAATACTAGCAAATAGAAGTCCACGCTTGCACTAAGTTGAAGCTTCTAATGCTTAATAATTGTGCCTACAGTTCAACAAGTATCTCGAGCACCTCTTTTCAGTTCTATTGTATGTTAAAACAGATCAATAGGAAACTTAGTAGAAGGGAGACAAATCAAACCCACTATGTTCAACTGTGCGATCCTTGTGTCAGAAAAAAACTTCACTTTATCTACATTCTTTATCGTGAATTAACACCTAGAATATTTAAACTTCTTATACCTTTTTAACCTGCTAAAGAGTAGTTAAGAGAATTGTCTCCATGAACATCCAGATGGTACAATATTAGAAACTCAAGGATGGATAAATAGTTGATAAATAGAAAAACACACTTGATATAGCTTGATCTCTGACTTGTCAAAACCAGGCATGAGAAGAGTTACTGATCTTTTTGCTGCATCAAACTTTACCGGTGATATCATGCTGCTGCCACTTGTTGGCATAGAAAGAAGCCCCCGTGCACCATTCACATCGTTCAGCATAATTTTGTTCCAGTCTAGAGCGGAGCCCACTGAGAGATGTGGAATGGAAGCAAAAGGCAATGGAGAAAAGGTTTTCTTAGCTCTTTCCACTGATTCTGTATTCAAATGTGCAGAAGCAATGCCTAATGCACCAGAAACATGTGCACCAGCTTGAATTGCACAACCCCAATAACGTAATGCAGAATTTACAGAGATCAGATTGTCTGGATCTATCACTAAGAAGCATCCAAATCTTTGGGATCCTGAGAATGCAGATGATACCCTCTGCATCGCATATAAACAATGCAGGAGCTCATTGGAATTATACATCATTACTCTGGTCATAGGAAACAATAATATTTACCTCCAACTGTCGTTCCAGAGTATCCCATACTTCTGCACTAATTTTCCCATTGAGTACAGACCGGCCTCCACTAATATTCATTGCTTCATCTACAAGTCGCAGAAGTGAAGGACCAGCCAACCTCCCAAGGTCAGTCTTCTCAGCCAAGTTTCGCAGATATTTTAAGTACAATCTGTGCACATCTTGTTATTGAAAATACATATTAACATAGGATAGAGAAGAGGGTGTGGGGGGCAGTAGTAAGGAGGAAGGTTTTCAACCTTGCTTTACTGGCTGAACTTATCATCCTTAAAATTTCCTCAGAGCTCATACCATCATATATTATTATGTCAAATTTATCTTTGTTGTGGTTCTTTTGAGCAACATTCCTAAGAAATCCCACAAGCCTCTCAAGGGCATATAAGGAGAAAATAGGATCCATCCCAGGAAGCACTCCAAGCTCTTCTCCTAATATCTGCCACATTTCAAATAACACATACAAGGGGAAAAAAATGCATTTTGGAGTCATCCAAGGAAAAAAACAATGGAACTTTACATATACACTCCATGATTCTAGACCAATCAGTCAAGAAAGATATTACATACCCACCCTTTCAAGCACTCCCTGGGTCATGTTAAGCCGGGCATCCGCTTGCTTTAGGCGATTGAGAGGTTCAAGAAGCATCTGGGCTCATCAAGAATTACTGTTATCTCAGGTCAAGCTACTTAAATCAAACAGTCATGAAACAAAAAAAGAAGTAGAAAAACACACACTTTGGTAGTCTCGAACCTAAGAGCCGAAAGGTTGCTGTTGCATACTAAAGGAGAACTTCCAATTTTACAGTTTAAAAGATACTCAGCCGTAGGGTCTTGAGTATGTATCACCAAGCATGTGCTAAGGCCAGAAATTGCATAATGCTATCAAGACGTAAAAGAAGAGTCAAAGAGAGAGAAAATAGATTTATTAAATTAAATGCTTTTTCAGCGCAAATAACAAAATCATTTGGCTACATAAATTATATATCAACAGTATAATCAGCCAAAAGTAAGAGGAGCCTAATCCTGGGGGTTCCAGCACAAACTCTCCCAGACAATAATTTTGGGAAACTCAAAGCTTAAGTTAACTAACATGCATGACAGAAGTTGTAGAATCTTAAAAACTTTATTCTGTCCCCTTCCACGAAGGTACTTGCTTGGTTTTATTCTCTTTAAAGGTTGCTACTTTTCATCCATATGTAATGCTTGTACAATATTCTTTAAAATACGGTCTGTTGAGAATTTTCACCATCAATTTTACAATAACTAGTGCTCCTCCTGCTCGCATTTGCTATTTTTGAGTTCAATTCTGGGTAATTATTTCATGACCGCGCTATAAGACTAAGTTCATGACATCCTTACCATTGAATATACCCATTCCATGTTTCTAAACTCGCAGAAAACTTACAATCTAAACCGTTATGTTCCCTTTAGCCAGATTAAACATTGGAGTATCTAAATAGCAAAGCAAATGCAGAGTAAAAGAGAAAAGAACCTGAGCAGCAAATACAGCCGAAGTGGTCTTGCCTGAGCCACCCTTGCCCAAGAAAGTAACCAACTTGGTCGATTTCTGAGAAGAAGAAGAAGCACTATCATCCTCCGAGGCTGCCATGGCCATTACTAAAGTTGGAGGTCTTCTTCTTCCGCGCATAGTACTTGTAGGAGCAGAATAAGAAATGGGTTTTTTCAGGAGGAGCGCAGAAGGAAGAGAAGAAGCCATTTTGGGTCACTGCTTTTGGTGGGTGATTTTGGCTGTAAATGAATCAGCGAGAACGAGTAGGAAGAAGAAAACAAAGATGGGTTGGAAAGTATATTAGAAAAATATACAATACCTTACATGCTTGGTTTTGTTTATGAACAATATCGTCTAGGGTGTATAGAGTATTTGCTTCGGGTATATACAGTGATATTTATTGCACTTCTAAATAAATATATTAAAAATTATGCAGAGTTATACATAGTATATTCGTGTTTATGGCAAAAAAATAAATTCATTTAAATCTGTTAAAAATTTTATATTAAAATATATAAATTTAAATAATATAAATGAATTTATATCGTGTTTAAATTATAATTTTTCAGTTTAAATTTAATTTATTAAATTTTTTATTGAAATATATAAATTTAATTTTTTTAAATAATTGGTGTCGTATTTACATGTTAGGAATTTGTCAGGTTTAGATTAATTTGTCATTGTGGTTTCGTACAACACCGCACAATTTGTTAGGGTGTGCAGCATAGCTCTCTACTATTCTTGTGGCCGTGCCTGTGTGCTGTAATCCTCGTCATCTTGCTAAATACACCAGCACATTGAGGCAGACGTATACAGTGATCTTTCAAAAAATATACATATTAACTTTGTACATATGAATTATTTGTTTTCCATTTTCATGAAATAAAACAAAATTTATTCATTTTATCTATAAGTAAAATGCTGTAGTATCAATCTACCCAAAAAAAAATGTTGTAGTATCAGTTTAATAGTTTATAATCAAAGTTTGATAGATTAATTCAATCATAAAATTGTACTAATTGCTAAATGATAAGACTTCTATAAGTGAATTCTTACTCTGTTATGTGTCCACACTCAAACCAAAAAACTGTGTTCATTTTTTGTTATTATTGTTTTTGTTGTTTGCACTTAAAAATTTATAGTGAAATTCCAATCATTATGTTCACTTTAAAACCAGGAATACATCATCAGGTTCACGGTTCAAATTTCAATCTAGATGAAATTTTTTCTTTCTCAAATTGTAATAAAAAAAACAATTAAAACTTTAATATAATAGTTTTATATTTATCCAACTTGATGAAGTTAGGGCAAATTGTTGAGTTTGAAATTGTCATTGACTCATTTGGAATCATACTTAGGACCCCCACGCCAATGAGGTGGAAAACCATAAGAAGGGCTTTTAAGTCCTCAAATTGACATTAAACTTTAGCCAACACAAAGAATTCAGTACCTAAAACAGAGCCATCCACTTAGAAAGAATGAGTAAATCTAATTTTCATTATCTGTTGAATACAGATGACCAAATACTTAAAGAAGAAGAAAAGCAAGAGGATTAAATTCTCGAAAGCTCTAACAATGAATTTGTAGCTAGCATAACATCCTATCCATCTTGCAAACTCTGTAGTCAATTTAAAATAAAAAAATGTTTGAACTTTTATAATACATATTTGATAGATTCAGCTAATACCATTTGGACAAAATCTTATATAAAGCTTCAGGGCTTGAAAAATCATGACACCCAATTGGACAAAATCGAATGTTTTTTTTACTCCCACTCATTAATTGCTCAAAATAGCAAATTAACAAACAAATTCAAAAGCTGCTAGAAACATTAATCAAGTTGCCCACAAGAAAAATATACACAAGATTGTGTTTTGCAATTTGAACAAAAGTTTGGAATATATATTTATGAAAAATTTGATGTTCAGAATTTATCTAGAAGAACATATATTTATAAACTATAAATGGATATATTTATGCGTGCGTATTGCCCAAATAAATTTAAAATAGAATATTGGGATTAAAGAAAAATTATATATATATATATGTATCATTTTGTACAAAATATACATACTTAGAACAAGTTTCCATCTCTAGGCACCGGAACAGAGTACCCCGGCAAGGGACTAGCCCGGGGTGATCTCGGAGGCATCTCAGAAAGCTGATTACCATAGTTATCATAATAAATAACACCCGAAAACTCTGGTGGCCTGCACTTATCACCCATCAAAATTGCCCTTTGCCACAAACCACCTTCTCCAAATCCTTCCCTAGCCTCATGATGAGGTCCAATTTCAGCTTGTTCACCACTTTTTTTCTTGTAGATGAATGGAATTGCCTTGTTGCTAAGGCTGCTCACTAGCTGCTTAGATGATGCCAAAGGTGATTTCGGTACCATACTTATCGAATATTGATGATCAGAACTGTTTGTTTTGGCACAGTCATGGTCTTTTGGGGCTCGGCGGGCATGTTTGGCACATAGAGCTACAAGGGCTGAGACCGAGATGAACAAGCCAATTGCTAACGGCATCGAGGAAATTTTATTTTCTAGGAGTTCTGGGATTAGACGAACCATTTTGTGCCTAAACTTTTATGGAAATTCGTGGTGAAAGTACATGGATATATAGGCTTTGTTTGAATATATATTACATATTATTTTATGTGTATTATTGGTAAGATAGAATTGTTCTTAAATGGGAGTGGGCTGGTAGAAGGTGCGGGGATGATTTGTTTTAGCTTTTTTTTAGTGCCATAAATGTCTGTTAGCCTGAAAAATTAATGGTAAGGGTTAGGTGATCTGTTATTTTGTCTGCGAGCCAAATCTATCATTTTCCAACTTTTTTCTCTAGCTAGCTTCATATATTTAATTTTATTATATATTGCATTTATATTGGTTTTCTTTTGATATAGTGATTATGAATTTAGGAGATACCATTTTCTAACTGTCACAAAATTTTGTTTTGTATGATATAACAATCTGTATTAAGAAAGAAACTGGAGGGTAACAACTAACAAAGAACATTAAGATATCCTGACTCTTTGGTTTTCTAAAATATATTTTAGATGATTAGACAGTTAAATTAAAATTATTAAAATTAAACAGAAAAGTTAACATATATATTTTTTTAAATATTTCTGTACCTTACCTTACTTGATCATCATCAATACATACATTCATGTATATGTCAACTTTCATATTTGTTTTATAATTAATATATATATAACACTTTTTCTTCACTAATTGTCAACCCATATACTTTAGAGGCTTTTTAAGTAATAAAAAATAATATATTATTTCGCTGGATAATTAATAAACTAATAATGAACCTTATCTTTTTTCTCTTTTCAATGTTATATATATTAGTAGGGGATTTTTATCCTAACAATAAATACAATGAAAAAGAAAATATTGGTACAATATTGCGCGGTTATTGAATAAGGAGCCCCAGAATGTACATAAATAAATACATACATGCATACATAGTTTTCACAATCAATTAAAGTGTCAATTTGAAAAGAAAAAAAAAATCCAAAAAAATAAAACACTTGCCTATAAACGTAATGACACGTCATTTATTATTATTTTTTATTAAAACAACAATAAAATAAGTATATAAATTTTATAAAATATTCATTAAATTTATATTTTTAAATAATTTATTGCAAACTTTTGCAGTGAATTCCAGAGGGCTGTGTTGATGTCACTAAGATTGGACAACGTCAAGAGCAGCAGAGAAGGAAGTTGCATTGATTAATATTGGCAAATTTGTATTTTAAGAAGGGGTTTGGTGACTCAACGCTAAGGATGTGAGGTCGACATGCCAAGAGTGATGGTAGCTTAGCTAGCTTTTCGAGATCAGGACCTTTTCAACCTCTTTAGTTTTAGCTTTATATTATAATCAAATTAAACCAGTTAGCTTGAAGAAGTTGTAAAGTTTGACTCTAATTTTGTGAGACTCTTCTGACTTGGGTGTTTCTCATTTATCATTGGTAGGCTTTGAATAATTCTACAAACGCCAATGTATTCCTCTACTGATGATGATCACCAAGTACGTGTGATCTATATATGTGTGTATATATAAATATGTTATTAATTAGGGATAACATATAGGTATTAGGTATAATAATTAAGTCAACAAGAGCCGTGCATCGAGTAGTTGTTGATCATGGTCACAAAATCAAAATGCATATATAATTAAAAAATAAATAAAAAACCGAATAAGCACGTAGTAGTTACATCAAGCTTAGTGGCCAGATGTATATATTATTATCCTAGTTGCCATGAATTTAACAAAACTATTTTTGCTGGTGGGCATGACTCAGTCAATTGAAAAGAGAGGACATTATAACGATGTTTTTCCATGGCGCTCTGACTTTGTGGTTTTGACCTGCCATCTCGTTTACATCCTGTGAATCGCTAGAGAACTGATACATTTCTCTTTGCTTGAAAGTGGCATTATGGATCTGAATCACCAGAGTATGACCTCCCTCCAAGAATTTTTAAAGAGTTTGGATCTTCAGCCTTTAAGGGGAGACGAAGATGATGGATCTGGGAAAATTCTGATTGGCAAACTGTTGGCCTCAAGAGTTTTCAGAAGGTTCACAATTGCTGAGATTGCTCAGAAAACATGGCGGTTAAAAGCGAAAATTCGTAAAGATAAGATTGAGGATAATATCTTCAAATTCACATTTGGATCAAAGGAGGAAAAGGATCAGATATTTAGAGGAAGACCATGGTCACTAAATGGAGCTCATCTTATTCTGAAGGAATGGCCTGGGAATCTATCTTTGAAAGAGATATCTTTCGGAACTACCATTTTTACCATTCAAGTCCACGGCCTTCCCCCTGTATTCATCCATGAAGGAACAGGGGCCAGGATTGGAAATATGATAGGAACAGTCCATAATGATTCCATAAATCGCAGATGCAGGGTCGCCAACAGCTATTTGCGTTTTAGAATGGATATATCTACCGAGAAGCCGATTCCGACGGGGTTTTTTCAGGACCGAGCTCATGGTGAAGAATTGTTGATTCAGTTTAAATATGAAAGGATGGCAGATTTTTGTTACATTTGTGGAGTTCTAAGCCATGTCATCGGAAAATGTGCTTTTGGCAAGCCGGCTACGATCACTACTGCAAATGGCATCACAGCCAAAGTTTACGGTCCTTGGTTGAGAGCAGAGCACGACGGCGATATGCTGTTTGTCAATATCTCGAATAACGAGAAAGATAGGAAGGAGAACACGAGAGAAAGGAAAGCATGGGAGAGGCATAATCTGCAGAAAAGCCTCACCTACCACATTGAGAACAGGGAAACAGTAGAGGGGCTCAAGGCTCCCTGCATTGCAGAGAAAGCTCTGATTATAGCTAAAGATAGGACTAGCGCGGACATTAACTTAGCGCTGGCAGTCTCCCTAGAAATGGATACTCTTGATAGGACTATTCGCAGGCAACTTTCGGGAGACCTTGAAGAAATTCAAACTGCAATGCTAAATCAAGTCCGTCTATCAAATTATGATCCCCAAGCCCTTGCTACTTGGGCCACAGGGCTAGTCAAACAAATTGGCTGCTATAATGCTAATATCAGAGCTAGTGCTGATGGAGTCAGCTCAAGCATCCTGGGGGAATTTGGGCTGGGTCCAGCCTATCGTTCAGCTCCTTCTGGATCAAAGCCCATCCATGTGCAAGGGAGGTCCCTTCTCTCTACCAAACCGGCAGCCCCGATTCAACTATTGGACTCCAGTAACAAAAGTAGCCCTATGGAAAAGGAACAGGTTTCTCTTAGTTTTTCAAGCCCAGGCCACTCTGGAAAGACAAACGTAAGAAAATTTGAACCAGAGACTCTTACGCCTCAACACTTCTCCTTGGGACAATGGAGTGATGATGAGAATCAAAAAAGCCAAGGAAGTAGATTTAGAAGATGGAAGAGAGATGCTAGAGATCCGAGGGAAGGTGGCCAAACTAGCAGGGGAGTGCAATTTGAAGACCAATCCTCTAGTTCAAGGACTGAAGAAGCCACTACTCGGGATTTTCGGATGGCCGAGGAGGCGGGCTAGAACATGCCCCTCCATCATCAACGCCATTGAAGATTATCTCCTGGAATTGCAGGGGTCTGGGGGGACAGGAGAAAAAAGCCGCTCTGAAAGGTATGATCAATGCCAATAAACCCCAGTGCATTTTCTTGATGGAGACAAAATGCCCAGATATTCTGGTTAAAAAATTCTTTTACAAAATTGGTTACACTTGTGGCCTGTTTGTGGATGCGATGGGTCTGGCAGGAGGCATGGCTATGGCTTGGACTGATGATATTAATATGGAATGTGTGTATCTGGGGGACAGAATCTTGGATTGTAATGTTAAAAACAAAAAATGGATAGTGGAATGGAAGCTTATTGCTTATCATGGTACCCCTTACCTTAGTGAAAAAGCTCTGTTTTGGCACAATTTAGAGAATCTTGTTGCAAATCTTTCTATGCCTTGGCTCCTGGTGGGGGATCTTAATGAAATAAAAAATGAATCTGAAAAGCAAAGGGGAAGACAAATTTGGGGGCGCTAGCTTTACCTTAAACATTTCCTTTACAACCTTGGTGCTTTTGATTTAGGTTTTGAAGGCCCTCGTTATACCTGGGATAACCGTCACGAAGGTTTGTCTTTCATAAGAGAACGTCTGGACAGATGTGTGGCTAGTAAGGATTAAATGGAATTATTCAGTGAAGCTAGAGTCAGTCATTTGGGGGTGGAAGTCTCGGATCATCTTCCCATTCTCCTTGATTCCCAACCTTTGGCCACTATTTCAAGAAGACATTTCCGCTTTCTTAAAGCATGGTCTGAATACCCTAGCTGTTATCCTGTTGTTTCGCAGGCTTGGTCTCGAGAAACTAGAAGAGGAATGGATAGCCATGTGTTGGGTAGACGTCTTAATAATACTGCTAGGGCTCTGGCTGCGTGGAACAAGAATGTTTTTGGGATAACCCATATCTGTATACGAGATATTGAGAAATAGTTGAATATTGGCTGCTTCGAAGGAGTTTTGGGAAGATCAAGATTGATAAATGTGGATGAGGACCTCAGAAACCAGAGGAAAAGATTGGAGTTGATCTATGCTCAAAAATCTCGAGAGCTTTGGCTTCGCGAAGGGGATAAGAATTCTCATTTTTTCCATACAAGTATTATTGTTAGAAGAAGGAGAAATTTCATTGGGACTATCTTTGATGGCAACAACTGGTTAAAAACTCCTTCTCAAATCAATCATTATTTTCTGGAAAAGTTTGAAGAACTATACTCTTCAAATAATGTTATTGTTCAAGATTTTTCTGAAACTTTGGAGAGTAGAGTTATTACTGAAGTGGAAAATAGGGGAATCTTAAGAATCCCGTCGGAGGAGGGGAAATGCACCCGCTAAAAGCCCCAGGGCCAGATGGCTTCCCAAGAGCTTTTTTTAGAGATCATCGGATGGTTGTTAAGGATCAAGTTGACAAGGCAATCCAAGAGAGTTTTAGACACAGATCTGTCACTCCAAGTCTCAACAGAACATTTATTGTCTTTATCCCTAAGGTCAAACAACCTATCAATTTCTATAATTTCAGACCAATTAGCTTGTGTAATTTCTGCTATAAAATCATATCCAAGATTTTGGTTTCCCGTTTGAGAAGTTTGTTGGGTAGATTCATTTCCCCAAATCAGGGAGCATTTGTTGAGGGGAGATGGATCGCGGAGAACACGGTGATAGCTCAAGAGATGGTTCACAAAGTTAGGAATCATAAGGGCAAGAATGGGTTAATGATCCTTAAGCTTGACCTTCAGAAAGCTTTTGATAGGCTTGAATGAACGTTTGTGATGGAAGCTCTGAAAATGTGGGGTTTTGATGAAGAAGTAAGGAGAATGGTGTTTAGCTGCTTAAGTACAGTTAAGTACACTCTTCTTGTTAATGGCAACCAAGTTGGAACTGTGGAACCAAGAAGAGGTTTAAGGCAGGGGGACCCCCTATCCCCTTACCTGTTTATTATTTGTGCTAAAGTTCTCTCAAGGTTGGCTGCAAGAGATCAATCAATCCAAGGCATTAAGATAAGCAACCGTGTTCCTCCTATTTCCCATATTTTGTTTGCTGATGATATTTTATTCATGAGTAGGGCAAATGCTGCTAATGCGAAGGCCATTGCTGGTATTATAGAGCAATTTTGTGTTGGTTCTGGTCAGTTAGTTAGCAAGGACAAATCCTACATTTTTTTCTCTAAAAACACTAACCCGAGAACCCGAAAAGAAATCAAATGTATTCTTGGCATCAAAGATCTTAAAAATGGGACTATTTACCTTGGAAACAGTCTGGTTGTGGGCAGAAACAAAACTAAAGAATTTGGTAGGCTTAAAGAAAAAGTGCAAGCTCGGCTTGAAGGATGGCAAGCTCAGCTCTTGTCAAAGGCAGGCAAAGCTACCTTAATTCGTTCGGTTGTCCAAGCTATCCCAGTATACACTTTCTCTACTTTTAAGGTTCCTATCTTCTTATGCAATGATATTGACTATCTCGTTAGGAAATTCTGGTGGTCTAGTTCTTTTTCTAATAGTGGCATTGCTTGGAAGAGCTTGTGTACCCCTCTGGATCAAGGAGGTCTAGGGTTTAAGTCTTTCAAAAACATTAGCATTGCCCTCATCGCTAAGTTAGGATGGAGGATAGCTGTGGGAGATAATGCCCTTTAGGCTCATATTCTGAGAGCTAAATACTTGGGTGGGTTATCTTTTTTCGAATGCAAAGCTAGGCCTGGAGATTCTGGGGTGTGGAAAGGGATTTTAAGTTCCCGTGATTTTATCCGAAAGGGTAGTTGCTTCAAATTGGGTCATGGTTGGTCTNGGTCAAATTGACTGGACAGCAAGCTTGCCCACGACCCCCGGAACGTGTCGGGACGGGAGGTGAGCACTCACTCGCCGGAAAAGGTGGAGATCGGCGGCGGCGCGTGGAGGAAGACGGCGGTGGCTGTGGGCGGCGCGTGGGGCGCGTGTGATGGTCGTCGGAACTCGGGAAAGTGCAGATCTGGTCGCCGGCGTGTTCTGAGTCCGATGGTGGTGGCTGTGTTGTGCCACTCGCCGGCGATAGGAGCAGATCTAGCCGGAAAGGTGACTGCCTCGGGGTGGTTTTTCCGAGACTTTGCGGCGGTTTTCCGGCGTGCTCCGGCAGTTTCCGGCGTCAAACTTGGTACCAAAAAGTAGATCGTCGCACCAGCTTTCCAACGGTACCAAGAACTCTCCTTAAATCCACCGGAACAATGAGATATGGCCGGCCAAAGGTGGTGTCGCGACTGTTCAAACTGTTCACGAGCTCTCGGTTTTGTTGCGATTTCCGGCGATCCAGGTGGTTTCACAGCGAACCACCGGTGGGGAAAGGAAGAGGAGGTTGCCGGCTTCAAGTTTCGTGTTGGAGCCGATCCGATCCGGTGGCGGAAACAGCCGTTACCGGCGAAAGAAATGAGGCACGGGGTGGCTGCGTGACTGTCGGCTCCGGAAAAAAATTCTCCTTTTTCCAGAATTTTCTGGAATTTTAAAAAAACAGGTGAGGGCATTTTCGTCCTTTTAAGTCCAGTCTCAACCAAATTATCAAATTGCCCCTCACACTAAAATGACCATAACTTCCCGGTCTTAGCTCCGAATCGAGCATGCTGCTAGTCTACGAACTCGTATCGACTAGCTCTACGCAACGGTACCATAGTCAAAGCAAAAATATAACCACAAAAAAGTCAACTCCGAGCCCACTAAAAGTCAACCTGGTCAAACTTGAAAATTTTATTATTTTTTCTCGAAACGGGATGTTACACCCTATCCCCTTACCTGTTTATTATTTGTGCTGAAGTTCTCTCAAGGTTGGCTGCAAGAGATCAATCAATCCAAGGCATTAAGATAAGCAACCATGTTCCTCCTATTTCCCATATTTTGTTTGCTGATGATATTTTATTCATGAGTAGGGCAAATGCTGCTAATGCGAAGGCCATTGTTGGTATTATAGAGCAATTTTGTGTTGGTTCTGGTCAGTTAGTTAGCAAGGACAAATCCCACATTTTTTTCTCTAAAAACACTAACCCGAGAACCCGAAAAGAAATCAAATGTATTCTTGGCATTAAAGATCTTAAAAATGGGACTATTTACCTTGGAAACAGTTTGGTTGTGGGCAGAAACAAAACTAAAGAATTTGGTAGGCTTAAAGAAAAAGTGCAAGCTCGGCTTGAAGGATGGCAAGCTCAGCTCTTGTCAAAGGCAGGCAAAGCTACCTTAATTCGTTCGGTTGTCCAAGCTATCCCAGTATACACTTTCTCTACTTTTAAGGTTCCTATCTTCTTATGCAATGATATTGACTATCTCGTTAGGAAATTCTGGTGGTCTAGTTCTTTTTCTAATAGTGGCATTGCTTGGAAGAGCTTGTGTACCCCTCTGGATCAAGGAGGTCTAGGGTTTAAGTCTTTCAAAAACATTAGCATTGCCCTCATCGCTAAGTTAGGATGGAGGATAGCTGTGGGAGATAATGCCCTTTAGGCTCATATTCTGAGAGCTAAATACTTGGGTGGGTTATCTTTTTTCGAATGCAAAGCTAGGCCTGGAGATTCTGGGGTGTGGAAAGGGATTTTAAGTTCCCGTGATTTTATCCGAAAGGGTAGTTGCTTCAAATTGGGTCATGGTTGGTCTATCAACCCCTGGTCTGACCCCTGGATTCCTTGGATGGAAGGAAGAAGCCCGAAGCCTAAAGATGGAGCTAATTTAGAGGGAACAAACAGGGTGGCTAACCTCTTGAATTTGCATGATTTTTCCTGGAACATGTATAAACTACAAAGTTTGTTCGAAGACCCTATCATAGAGGAGATATGCAAGATTGAAATCAATCCGGGTTTCGGAGAAGACAAACTCCTATGGGTTGATGCTGACTCGGGAGATTTTTCCACTAGAAGTGCCTACAATTTGTTGGTTCAAGACTCTCATGGAATGCTGGTTTCTGGGATCTGGAAGAAGCTTTGGCAATCCAACTTACATGAAAGAATTAAAATTTTTCTTTAGAGACTTGCTGCTGATTGCCTTCCCACAAATAGCAACATTCGGAATAGAATTTCAAAAGGGGACAATTTTTGTGGGCTCTGTGGGGCTGAAGATGAATCGGCTATCCATCTTTTCTCTAGATGCCCTATCTCTAGATTGGTGGCTTTTTCTAGTACTTTTGGTTTCTGGACAAATGGGATTAATGTCAATAATAACCAAGATCTGGTGCTTTGGTGTTTGTCTCAAGATTGTTCGAAGGAGATGGACACCCCTTTGGTTGTGGCTTGTTTTTTCTATACAATCTAGTAACTAAGGAATAAAAATGTGTTTGAAGGCTCCTTTAATATATCTCATGCTGTTGAAAAATGGGAATCTTTTGTTAACGATTTCTCTTCTGCTATGTTGCCTGTGGTTGGGGTCATCAAAGCCAAGAGAACTTTTGTTAAATGGGACCCTCCGGAGGGTGGAAGGGTGGCTATTAATGTGGATGATGCCTGGATTAGAGGTGAGAGTGCTGCTGCCATGGTAGTAAGGGACACTGTGGGCAAGGTTTTACTGGTGGCTTCTTCTAGATTCCCTGCTAGCTCGGCTGAAGTTGCTGAGCTAAAAGGTTTAATCTGGGCAATGGCGCTTGCTGATACTCGGGAATGGCATGATATCGATTGGAGAATTGATGCTAAAGAAATGGTTAGAAGAGCTCTTTCAAGGAATGAACCCCGTGGATGGTTCACTAGGAATGATTATCTGCTGCTTCAAAGGAATCTTCTTCAGCCAAGGTGGTCTTTGAGTTGGGTCCCTAGGGAGGCCAATGGTAGTGCTGATGTTGCTGCTAAACTATCTCTTAAATCCAATAGGGATTTTTTCTTTGTTGATTTTAATTTCCTTTCCTTGCCTGCTGAGATTGTTTTCCAACTCTTGGCTGAGGATTCTGGTTATCTTTTGTAACTGTCTCCATGGCTTTTTGTGCTCAATGCAATCCATTTAACCAAAAAAAAAAAACAAAACTATTTTTGCTTCTTTAAGCGCTTTATGCCTCTTAATGCCCCTTTTCTCAGCTTTCACTAAAAAAATAAAAAATAAATGTCTTTTTTATGGTTAAAAATAAGTGTTGGCATTGTTCATTGCTATATTTTTTTAAAGTTTAAACTAATAAAAAATAAATTATTATTTTTTTATATATAATTTTTTTAATATTTTCTCTCATAAGTGGCTTTTTTTTAATATTTACATATATTTTTTTAATATTTTAGTTAGAGCTATTAAATTTTAAACTTACAACTTTTTAGATTTTTGATATAGATATTATGCTGAATTATCACTTATATTAAAAGTTTAATCTAAAAAGAAATATATCATTATTTATTTTATATTTTTTTTTAACAGTTCAAAATCCAATCGGTAGTTTTTTTAAATTGCAAAATTTGAAAAATTTGAAGGACGACAGTTAGAAAGGCCTTTCAATTTAGTGTATTTTTATCTGAAATCTGCAGAGTTTTCCCATTCGCTTAAAGATGGTTCCCGATTGAACGTGGTTTATGGTAAACCCCTTCAGGCACATTCAAGCCAAATATATGGCTTCAGATTTGCACACTATTTAATTTGGATTCAATGATACCTAGTACGCAATGTGAAATTTTCCAGCCCATTGGGCTCACAACCAAAAACAGGATAATATTCACCAAAAAAAAAAATTAGGAGCCACACCCAATAAATGTTTTAGCCACAACAAACACTATTATTAACAATTCATTGTGGCTCAAAAGTCTATGGTTAGGGGCTATTGTTTTTTGTTTCTCCCAAAAATGTTAAAGTTAACTTGAGATATTAAGTCCGTTAACTTGAGATATGGTCAATGTAAAATTTTATTTTTGAATTAGTCCAAACTGAATCTCTACATAAAATTTCTTCGTATGCGTATATATCTTAGGACTCTCAAATGGATCAAAGAAAGCAAATCACCTTTTCAGTCGGTAGTGTTATCAATGATTCCAACATTTTACATACCATTATAAGCTAATTGATTAACTTCATCCTGCATAAAGTTATTAATTTAATTAAAGTAGTCATGATTGTCATATCTCTGTGATGAACAGCTTATCTAAATTGAGTTTGACACCAAAAAAACAACTATACATCAATTATAATATACATATAATATATTCTTAAATTGCTATTTTCAAAGAAGATATATATCAGTTTTGCTGACAAATGAAACCCAAATTGAGAAACAATTAATGCATAATTTGCAAAAAAAAAAAAACAGTCGGCAAATCCTTTGGAAAATGACTACATTCCATCCGATTCTGATATATGTCATTTTGGCTTCCTCAAGGAGTAGAGTTGGTGAAAGGCTAAATTCATGAAAATTAATAGTGTATATATATCTCTATATAGGGCTGTCATTATTAATATATTATTAATGACAAATTTAAAATTTTGTTGTTGATAGTTTATTTTTATAATAATATTTTTAAATTTATCGTTAAAAAATATTTTTAATGATAATTTATATTTTAATAAAATAAAAATATTGTTATCATAAAAGTTGGTGTTTGGAATAATACACAATTATTTTTTTATCTAAGATTCACGTCTGAAATTGTACAGAATTTGTCACTAATAGCTATTATTAGCTATAACAGTGTCACTAATAATAACTATTATGACACGAATTTCATCAAAAAAATTTAACAAGATAATTTTTATATAAAATATACAATGAAGCTATAGTAAAGTATATTTTATAATTTTAAAATTTGACACATCGTTTTTTTTTGGTAATTAAATTTAATTTGATACATTAGATATTATTAATAACAAATTAATAAAAATGTATAATTAATAACTAATAATAGTAACGATTCACATTTTAAATTATTACGTATACTTTGTAATATCTTCACCATTTATAATTTAATAAGGATGGATACAACGATCGGGAGCTAAGTTGGCACATCAAATTCATGAGGTTGCTGATGAAAACAATGATACCTAGAAAATGCCAACCAAGGCTTTGCAAATGCTCGTGCCAAAAGAATGTATTTATAAGTGTTTAAAGTTTCTTTACACTTAATTTAGAAGTTGCTTTGTCAATCACAATCATGAAAAGAAATTGTCCCTCTTTGATAATGTAATTCTCTGATTGATGGGCATTGATAAAAGTTGTTTAATTAATTATACACAAATTGACTAATTTATTGGAATTTTTTTTAATAGAAAATAACTAGTAACAAAATTATTGTTTTTTAAATTAAAATTTTAAATTCAAATATCACAACATCTGACATACATAATAAAATAAATAAATTGATCGATAGAATATAATTTCTCTCTTTTTTAAAATATTTTTATTTGAATTTTTATTGATAAAATATTGAAATATAATTGAAGAACACTTTATCAGATATAGTAATTGGACAACGCCTGTGTTGTTAAATTAGTTTAGAAGACACTTCTTATTATATGGTATTGGTATCTTCCATTTGGTGTCGTTAGTTCAGCAATTTGGCATAGTGATGTTATTTTTTACGGGAACAATGTTTGGTCCAACCAAACAAAGGAATAGAAATTATTAAATGTGTATAAAAAACTGATCAACCGATGAAATCAATTGATCCAGTTTAATTCAACTTGTTTGGATTGATTATCTTAGTGTTATTGAATTGGATTTATTTTGAAAATTAAAAACTGATAATTGGATCAGTTTGGTTTGGTTGTTAAGGTTAAAAATTGATACAACAAATCCAAACCAAACTGATTATCTTTTAATTTTTAAAAAAATATTTTTTAATTGTATAATTTATCTTTTTTGGTAGATTCACTATTTTACTGTGAATATGCATACACTCAATCATTTTTAGATAAATTTAAGGCATTATTTATATTCTCTAACTCTCTCTCTCCCCAATTATTTTCTAAATGAGCCTAACTCATTTTTTTTTAATCATTTATATGTTAGGTTTTGAAAAAAAATGTAATTTTTTAAATGAAATTTAATCCTAATAAATTTTTGACATAAAAAATAGTCCAAATGTCAAAGATTTAAAATAAAAAAGCATAAAAATTAAATTTAAAAAGTTCAAATAAATTAAATAAAAATCCAAATCAAACCGATTGGATTAGATTTGATGTATGAATCATATTTAATCGGATTGAAAAAATAAATCAATTACTACTTAGATTAAATCAGTTATTTTTAAAATAAATATGTTTCGAATCGATAAAAACTATTAAAAATTCTAACGGAATGGCGTATCCCATTCTCCCTCACATTCCACCAACCCAACAACACCTTACTACTTTTTAAAGACCCAAGTAGCAATTTTTATTTGTAAATTACAAGTTCCAATAAATGAGAAGAAAATAATATTTAATCTATTCTTAATTTCTTGAAATAATTAAATATGTTATTTTTATATTTTAAAAACAATGAAAATAAAACAATAATGATTCAAAACTTTTAACATTTTCTTTGGAAAAATTGTAACAAAACCTCTTAATTTTTTATTGAAATTTAATAATATTCTCATCAATCCAATATAACATCCAACTCGAATTAATTTTAGAATCCAAATCAATCCTTCCCACCAAATCTAAAGTAGTTTCAGGCACTATTTACTATAAACAGTTTGGGATTTGGGTTCACGTTAAATTGGGTTTGTTCCTATCTTCAACTTTTTAAAAAATGCATATAAATGCACTACTATTTGGGTTGAAACCAAAGAGAAAACACTTTTATGCGTTTTTCTTTTATTTATTTTTTCCTTTTTACACTTTCTCTCTATCTTTTGTTTTTCTTTTTTTTTTCCTTCTTTTTTTTCCCCATGATTTTTCGACGCTAGCTCACTTTGTCACTCACATTGAAGACTAAAATTGGGATGGCAATGTCGGGCAACACTCAATTGCATGTACAATTGAGAGCTCAAAGCACCCAATACAATCTTTCATAATTGCAAGGGGCAAGGTCTATCAACATCGGAAAATGACTATACTGCCTCTATATATACCAAGTGGTGCTCCAAGATGAAGACCCTCGACATTGCAACTAAAGCTTTAAATTAAAATAATAATAAAAGAACAAAAAGTATAGTTCATTTATATTGAAGCATATGATCATAAAGTGTATATATTTATATATATATATATATATATATAACGACTTCCTCTTTTCTTTTTGGACTACCAAATCCAAAGACAAAATTGAGTGCCAAATGAAAAAAAAATGTTCCTCTAGCTACTAGATAACAACACACATACATACAAGGTTGGTAATCATCAAAAATTTTATGCTGAATTTTTTAAAACTCATACGAGCATATTCTCTGAGTTTCAAGTTCCGAATTAGAATATTTCTATCATTTTTGAATTTCATAAGGAGTTTTCTATACACCTTTACAAAATCCCATTTATGTGATGAAAAATTGCGTGTCACAAAGCTTTTCTGTCACATATCATGCGCTGTTAATTTTTTTATTTTTTTTTATTGATACAATAACTATATATATAGACAATTATCTTTTTACCCCAATGTCAACATTGATACAACAACTTTACATAGATAATTCTTTTTCCAAGTCGTTATTGGGGTTGAAAATAAAGAATTTGTTTGCCAAAAATAGAAAACAAAAATATCAATTGGTATAAGCAGAAAAATATAATACATTTAACAATTGGGTCGGTGTATGAGAAAGAAAGAATAAGAAAAAGAAAAAAAATGTCAATTTGCGTGGGCACCAAACCCGGCCATCACGTGAAGTGCACACTGCTTTTATTATTTATAATCTTCAAATAAAGCAAAGGCTTTTACACTAACCAACCTTAATTAATTTATGTCATTATGGTGTGTATCCAAATATCTCCTCCAAATGTTTGCCGTGCCGTCCCAGTTACTCATGTTTCTTCCAAATCACTTTATAAGAGATTTTTACTAAAACCACTTCAAATAAATTTTTTATTATTTAGTTTTACTAAACCTCTTCGAATAATATTTTTTATCATTTTTACTAAAATCTCTTGAAATCATCTTTTATTTATTTCTACTTCAATACTGCCATGATGATGTGATGACAATTAATATTATGAAACATTAATATAAAATAATATAGGGTACATCTACATCTATATATATATATATATATTTTTTTTTCCTCTTTATAATTATGATAATGTCATTGTAATAATTAAGTACATGTACAAGCTCACAATATCACACATCGATATCATTTTATGTGATCGAAGTCATGGTTTTCTCCAGAAAAAGCCAAAAAAAAAAATCATACAAAATAATGAAATCTACTTCCGCACTAACCATATATCAATGGTGCAAAGGATTTGGACCAGTGGGGACTCTTCGTTTTTCGACACCGTACCGTGGATCAATCTGGCTTGGATCTTCATCAGCTGCCGACGGCTCAGATTGCTCCTCGTGCTGCTTCTTTTCATGGTGTTTTTCTTTTTGTTGGCGATGATTAAGAAATGGGGTGAAGTCAAAATTGCTTGCTAGAACTTTTCTGCTCATCAAAGGGTGGTGAGAATGAGAAGAATACTGCGACGACCGAGATAAATAAACGGTGCTGACGGTGCTGATTTGTTTGGCGGTGTGGATGATCTTGGAGTACTTGAAGCTGTAGAATTCACGGAACAACAACAAGAGGAGGGAGAGCCATAGAATGATGAATAGTAGATTAGAAACTTTCAAGGCCATGGTGGAAATTAAAAGAAGGAGAAGGAGAAAAGGAATAAGAAGAGGAAGCATGGAGCATTGAAAAATATGAAAGGAGAGGAACTGAATTAATGGAGACAAAGAAAGAAGTTGTTTAATTAGTAGATGAAGAATTTTTTAGAGAGTTTTTGACAGCTTGAAAAACTAGCCATAATGGGCTAAGTATATGGTGTGTGTATATATAGTCAATCCAAGTAAATAAAACCTTTACTATTATATATATTTTAAATTGCTTCAAAAATTAAAATTTAAAAATACATTGAATTCATATAAATCTAATAAAAATACTAATTAAAGTCTTACGTGAGCAAATTTAAAAAAAAAATACCAATGTGTGTTGGTTTGAATGGAAGATGCTTAGATCTTTTAAACATAAAATTTTAAGTTTGAGTCTAATGTTAATGTAAAAGACACTGCTGAGAAAGTTCTTCCTAATTAGGCCCAACTGTAGTTTGTACAAAATTAGAACTAATTATGTTGGCAATACTTGTTGATAAACTAAAAAAAATTTACTAAACCATGTCAAAACTCATATAAACCTAAATGTATTTTTAAATGTTTTAACTCTTAACAATTGATAAAGAAGGTCCTCATGATTTTCTATTAGGACGATCATAATGTCAGAGGATATAATACAAATCAATTAGAGTAAATTCGTCATTTACACTTTCATCATAACTTATTTATATTATATAAAACTATAATATTTTGATACGATAATAATTGTATAAGAGATATGGTTAACATTATCTGAGTGTGTGTTTTCTTTGGCTTTCAAACTAATATGAGCCTTTCAGAGTACCTTTTTATGCTATAGATTTTTAATGCTGAGAGAGAAATTAAAGAAAGAGACTCTTTTTCCCAATGAAAGTTCCTTAGAAGTAAAGGAATATAAAAGGTCATATTATCCAATTTGTCAAACCTTGAATCATGTTTATGTTTGATTAATATTTTTGTATAATATGTTTTTTTGAGACAAATGTAGCATGTAAGAATGTCAACCTCATTTTCTCTCTCTATATTAATTATATAATAGTAAGTAAAGGAAGCTCACCCATACTTGGTTTTAAGTGAATTGCAACTATAAATAAAGTACTAGAGAGAGAAGTAGAATAATTTAGATGCAATCTACAATTTTATGGTATTTAAGTGGTAAAAACTATTAAAAATATATCTATAGGTCTAGAATTTAAATTTGAACCAGGATAAAAATTTTACATCCTAGTTATAATGAATTTACTATTTAAGAAAAATAAATGTAATAATCTTTCTATGGGAAAAAGCAATCAATAAACTATTTAAGAAAAAAGAATAAAGAAATGATGGAGAAAATGCTTTAATTGTATTGGAAAAAGTGAACATGAACTTTTCTTCTTCTTCTTCTTTTTAGAAATTAAAGTACGTTTCTTAAATTAATATTCTCTGGCTAATGATTAAATAAAATGTCGGTCTGTCTAGCTCCTACATATATAATAACAAAAAATTACTTGATGTAAGGGTCAATTTGAATTGCATTTCACATAAACTAATTAGAAACTTTGGTGATAAGTTTGTAGCTCTTAAATTAAGGCAAAAAAACTTCCATCAACAATTTAGCACCAATGTTTATATTTTTATATATGTGAAATTTAAAATCAAATAATCCTAATAATTCCGAAGAAAAAAAATTGAAGGCAAAAAATGTCTACAAAAAAAGCACCCCTAGCTATATTATTGAAGATTGTTATGATTAAAAGCTTTCATAATTTTTTTTATCAACCTTTGAATCTCTTCAAAAACTAAAATCTAAATACAAATTTATAGTTTATATATGTTAAAAAAGTCACATCAATTACTTGAAATGGTCATTGGAAACATTACAACAGGTAATTAGTTTGTACACACCTAGCTTAATTATGATATTATCAAATGAAAAGAAATTTTATTTGATCTTTTGATTACCTTAATAATTCTTAATGTAGTCCTATTAATAATAATGTTATTGTTGAAGATATTATGAATTTAAAGATAAGTGCTTTGACATATTCTTTACAAGCTAATATTTATATATATATAAAATTTCAAATCCAGAATCTCTTAGATTTTTTTATCTTTGAAAATGTATTTACGGCGGACATTATGAAACTACAAAGACAACTTGAAAAGGAATATATATATATATATATATATATATATATATATATATTATGTCTAATTTTTTTTTTCCCGTATCATGCCACTTGTTTTCCTTGGACAAGACAGATGTACTTTTTTACTTGCAAATAATTTTTTGATGGCTCATGAAATCCGTGGTCTTATAAATTAATAATTTTTTGAACTGTTTCCTGTTGAAATTTGGATTGGATTAATTGTATTACAATACATAAAAAAATAAAAAATAAAAATAAAAAAACTATGTGTTTCCTTTTGAAATTCGGATTGGATTAGAATTAATTAAAACAAAAACACTATATTACATTAATTTATAGTCTAATCACGGCTAATCTGTAATGACATTTTGTTTCTTCGGAGTTATAAAGTATATGTATATGCATGCCTTGGGAGGGAGAGAGGGCTCTATACCTAACTGAAAATAGATTCACCAAAAAACAAAAAAACCTAACTGAAAATAGTAATAATTAAAATTGGTGAAAAAAAAAGAAATAGTACAACAGGAATTTTACAACTAGGCTGGTGGGGTGCCCTCATCATACCCTTGTCATAAATAATATATATATATATATATTAAGTTATTAATTTTCTAATTTAGATTTTTTTTTTAACTTTTTATCATAAAAATATATTTTTTATAGTTTTATTTATATTTTTTGGGTTGGGTTTTTTTTTTTTTTTTTAAACCTATTTATACTGAACAATCGAGTTGGGTTAATGTTTTGGGCTTAATTGTGATCACGTATAGACTAGGCCCAAAAAACTCATAAGACAAAACGGCACCGCTTTAGTTCGAGTAACTGGAATAAAAATTAAAAAAAGCGCATTCAAGAAAGGCTTTCTCAGTTTCTTCATAAAAGCGACAGACGCCCAAAAAGATTGAATTGGCTCGGCCAACCGACTGATCGGATTGTTGAATCAGATCTCTGGCGACGATAACACGGACCTTATCGGAGCAACGTAATCCTGATAAAAACCGAAAATGGTAGGTACACTCGGATCTTTCCGATTTCTCTTTCAATTCATCGATTAGGGTTCCTTGTCTCGATTGCTCTTTTTTTTTTTTTTTTTTTATGGNTTTTTTTCAAGGTGAAATTATGACGATGAATTCTAGGGTTTTCAAACAATTGCATGATTAGCTATAGGATTTCGTAGTGAAGACGATGGTGTTTGGTTTCCCTGCTTGATAATTTTATTGCTATTTTATACTTTCTTAATTATGAAAATTGTTAATTTTCGTTGAATTTGAAACGCCATTTTTTATTTTCTTCTAAATATTATTTGCATACTCAACACTAATATTTATTAGTATCTAGGAATGCTTCCTTTTGTTGATGAATTGCACTTCTCACGAGCTGTCTATATTCAAATACCTAAAATATCATCAACCTTCTAGAAATAGGAAGCAAGTTTCAATTTCAGCGTCATAACGGTTAGGGCATTCCGGTCCTTCTCAGGAAGATAATTTTGGTGATATGGCACAGTTGAAATTTGTCTAGATTTTGATGGTTCCCTTAATGGGATTGGCTTATTTGCAAGTTGCAAGCTTTCATGGTGCTTCTATGGTTAGGGAGTTATGATTGCGTTACTTCTAATATTTCCTAGGGAGTGCATTTTGTTATGCAATATCTATTGTTCTATCCAAAAGTGCTATTTGAGTGATTTTAACTGTTGTGAAACTAAATTTCATTGTCTTGTCCCACTACATGACCTAAACAACTATATGACCCTACAAGTCCTCTTTCATCTCTGACATTATACCTAATTCACTGATTTCCATTTGCCACATTCATGCATAAACTAGAGGATGACATTGTTGTAGTGGATGTCTATTGTTAGAAAGCTCAGATTTCTTAATTGCAGAAGTTACCTTGCTCTTTTGCAACACCGGATTAGATCTTAAGGCTCCTTTAGAGTCTGCTTGCTCTCCTTCTTATATGTCACCTCATAGTTCTCAAATTTGTTTGAATCGCGATTCAGTTTCTTTAATATGCATTTGGGGTGACTGTGGAGAAATATACAATTCTGTCTATTTGAATTAATGAATTAAGAAATTGTACATTATGAACGGATGCATGGGAACACATACTTGAATGAGAAATTTTATGCACTAAGCTTTAAGCTCTATTTTCTAAGTCTCAACCCAAAAAATGGGATCAATTAATTCTCTATAAAAATGTTTAAAAAAAAAAAAGAGTATCTTTTAGCAACGAGTTTCATCTTGATGGCATAACAGAATTTTTCCAGTTTCTGTCAATCTAATAGCTTGAATTTATGTATGCAATACTGAAATTGGATTTTGTACTTTGTGAAAGGATAAATTAAAATTTTAAGGAATTTTGATTCACTTTTTATGACTTCACTGTGTGGTTGTTGAGCACTTAATTTAAGACCAATATGATATGTTAGCAAGTGGATTTTGAAACCGTGTTCTTTATGAGCAAATTTGGGAAAATGGTTCATGTATGTGATTGTTAATGTTTGATATCGAACTTCGGTTTTCTGTTATTTTTTCTGGTGTTTCTTCTCTTTTCTTTCTACTAAAAATTTCATCCAATTTGCTAATCTTACTTTATTTGGATTTCTACAGTCTTCATTAGCAGCTGCGAGGGCAGACAACTTTTACTATCCCCCAGAATGGACCCCAAATCAGGTATGCTTCCCTCTTAGCCTGCTTTTTGATTTTGTTACAGCAGTTTATGTTGTCCGGTATTTTGGATCTTGACATTGCTTTTTCTGTTCAGGGTTCTTTGAACAAGTTTCATGGTCAACATGCTTTAAGGGAGAGAGCAAGAAAACTTGACCAGGGTATCTTGATTATAAGGTAACTATGCACACACTTTTCATTCATTATTTGATAGTAGAGATGTAACTCAAAAAGTTGTCTTGTTATTGGAAAGGTTTACATTTGGTTTAGTAATCCCTCTGTTAGTTATTGTTTGTGAAGAATGGAAATGTGAAAGAATATGATTATGAGATGTTCCATGATTGTTTAAAAAGTATTTTCTACAATCTGTTAAGTGAATGAATGCTGATGTTCAAGGTGGTCTTAAATTGTAAAATCTTAAAAGTAAACAACGAAAAACCAATTTTGAGTTGCTAATTTGTTTTTAATATTATTAATTTTGTCATTCCAGGTTTGAGATGCCTTTTAACATATGGTGTGGTGGATGCAATTCTATGATTGCAAAGGGTGTTCGATTCAATGCAGAGAAAAAGCAAGTGGGAAATTACTATTCTACTAAGGTATGTTATGCAACTGACTGCTGATACTGTGATAATTTACTGCTTTTTCAAGTATTGCAAAACCTATGAGTTGCTTTAGTTAAGGATTCTATTAATAATGTTGGTCTTTTCAGACATAACTCATGTGGACTAATATATATATATTTTTTCTTTAAATCTAAACCAGCTTAGAATATTTTATATTTTTATTAGTTTAGCTACCTCGTTATTCGTTGGAGATCATGTGTGCATTTACTTTCTTTCATCTAATGTTGTCTCTCACCCATTATTATTAACAGTGAATTTGTTCTCTCTAGATATGGAGCTTTACTATGAAGTCTGCATGCTGTAAACATGAGATTATTATTCAAACAGATCCAAAGAATTGTGAGTATGTCATTATCAGTGGTGCCACAAAAAAGACTGAGGAGTATGACATTGAGGATGCTGAAACCTTTGCACTACCTGCTGATGAAGGTTTGTTTTGAATTTGTTGACTTTTTTCTGTGTCTCATGGAAACTGTTAGGAGTTAATTTGTGTTCTAGATGTCAATTTGATCTCAACCAAATTGACAAAAAGAACACATTTATTTTGATATCTCTGTTATATGACCAATTGGTACTTGTTAAATGGTTTATATGTTTTACAACCAACATGTTTTCATTCTTTGTTTACCAGAAAGGGATAAGCTAGCAGACCCTTTTTACCGTCTTGAACACCAAGACCAGGATTTGAAGAAGAAGAAAGAAGCAGAGCCAGTTTTAGTGCGCCTACAGCAATTCTCTGATGCCAGGCATTCGGATGACTATTCCCTTAATAAAGCGCTCCGAGCCCAACTTAGGGTATGTTGCAGCTAACCAATATTATCTCTAAACTAAAGATTAATGTAAAGCAATTGGCTATTAAGACTTTTTTTTTTAAATAATAAAAATAATTACAAAATTCTAATCTGTTTCCAACTTGTCTTTCAGGGTCAAAAGAAAAGAGTTGCTGAAGAAGAGTCTGCTTCTAAGAAAATGGGCCTTAGCATACGGCTACTACCTGCTGCTAAAGAGGATGCTGCTGCTGCTGCACACGTAAAGTTCTCTTCAAAGTTTGAGAAAAATAGGAAGAACAAGCGAGCTATGATCCATGCTTCTTCCATATTTCCAGGGCAATCTGGTTCTTCCATTTCTAATAAACAATTGGAATTGGAATCAAAGAGAAGGAAAATAAGTGCTGCTTCAGCTTCCAATTTACTTGTAGGGGGATTCAAGCCATCAGCATGGTCACGTAGCAATGTTCCTTCTAGCAAGCCCAAGGGTATTTCTATCACAGGCAGACACTTTTAAGTTTTAAACTTCTCTCCAAGTTTTAACTAATAGGCCTATTAACTATGTAGCTTGTATAAACAATGTAATGTTTAAATCAGAACTTTTTGAAAATCAAATTAATAAAAGATGAAAGATATCATTGTAAATAATTTTCTTTCAAATTTGAATCCTTATATATATATATATATATATATATATATCGCTCATATTATGATTTGCATAATGTTCACAAGCTCATATTATGGTTTACATAATGTTCATACATGGGCTGAATTCTCTGTGGGTGTATTTTTTTTTTGGGTTTTAAACCCAGTAAAGATGTTTTATGTTGGATGCACATATCCAAAATGTGTTTTTTTTTGGGTCAGTATGTGTTTTTTTTTTTTGATAATGTCGGCCAGTATGTGTTTGGGAAACAAGATATGCTCTCTTTGTATTTGAAGTATCTAGACCTTTCTTGGAAACAGGCAAGGCTGTGCTGCACTGCTGTGTGTGTATGTATGTATGTTTTTTTTTTTGGTAAAATGCTGTGTATGTATGTTTGTGTTTATATATTTGTACACACACATATATGTATATATATGGATGTCAGTCGTACTGTCAATAAAGTTCTTGACAATGAAAGAAGTCCAGTCCAGTCAAATAAGTAGCTTAACGTTTCTGTGTGCAGTCAAGGTCTTGGGACCTAAGAGCTAAGACACTAGGAATGTTGGACATTGTAGAGAGAGAATTAGGAATATATATAACTCTAGAACTGTGTTAACCACGTATAAACTATAAAACGGGATTGCTGGTACGCGTATATATATATATATATATAATATTTTTAATAAAATAAAAATTCACTTAAAAACAAATTTTGAATGATAAATATGAAAATATCAATATTAAAAATAATTTATCAGTAATAAAAATTTCTGATGTGACAAATTTTATTTTAATATATATATATATATTTGCACACTTTCACACACATACATATACACATCCCTAGAAATTATGTTACATGTACTCGTTCATGCAATTTAGCACCTGAAGAAATGGGGTTCCACGAACCACACTAAATAGAAAACCATATAATTTTTTGATGAATATAGAAAACCATATAATTGTATTCACATGAATGTAAACTCTGAGTTGGGTTTATGAACTGGGAAAACAGAGTTTGCCAATATATATTCCTCACATGAGTGAGAGATTCCTACAGGCTATATATATAAGATTAATATTATTGAAAGTTCATAAACTATGTTGTGATTTTTTTTCATTTTAATTCTCAAACTCATATTTTTGTAACACTGTAATTTTTTTGAAATTTCTGTGTCCATTTGAATCATTAAAAAGCATGTGCATGTGAGGTTCGTTTTAAAAGTAAAATTGTAATTTTAAAATTTTTTTTTATCACTATAGCTCTCTAAACAATATCGTAATTTACATTTTCGTCCTAATTTTTTTTTTCATACTTTGATTTTTAAACAAATAATTCACTCAGAAAAGTTTACACATGAGGTTCACATTAACACCTCTCTCAATCTCACTCTCTCTTCTCCATGCAAAGTTATTATTTTTCTTTCTTTCTCTACCTTCGTTTGCATATACAAGAAAAAAGAATTGATAAAAAAGATTTTGATTTTGAAGAAAAAATTGTGAAATATTTAATATGTGTTGGAAGTTAAGTTTGAATAACTAAATGGTAGTAAATATAGGTGGTTGATTGCATTTAGTTTTAAAAGTCTTTTAAAAATAAAACGACATCATTTCGATAGAATCTATGACATGGTGTCGTTTCAGACATCTTCATATTTGGAATGGATGGATCGTCTTATTTCAAGATAAATGGGTCTCACGCTCCATATCTATATCCAACCGGATCTTTTACTTCCAACAACATTTTCTGATGATTTTGGTACTATTTATTTCATAGAGAAAGAAATGAGAAAATAAGCTTGCATGGAGGAGAGAGAGTGAGATTAAGAGGTGTCAGTATGAACCTCATGTGTAAGCTTCTCTAAGTAAATTATTTGTTTGAAAATTAAAATGTGAAAAAAAAATATTATAACAAAAATGTAAATCGTGATATAGTTTAGGGACCTATAGTGTTAAAAAAAAACTCTTAAAATTACAATTTTACCTTTAAAATGGACCTCACGTGCATTACACGTGCCTTTTAACAGTTCAAATTGACATAAACTTCAAAAAGAACTTACGGTGTTACGAAAATATGAGTTTGAAGATCAAAGTGAGAAAAAAAAATTATGTCGAAAATGTAAATCGCAATATAGTTTAAGCACTTTCAGTGATATTAACCTATATTAACCTGTGTGTGTGTAAGCGTGTAAGAGAGAGCTTATAGTAGTGATAATGTATTTTTTTGGTAATAAGAGTGATAGTGTTTGTAAGGAGAATGTATTCAATTTGGATTTTAATAGATTTTTGTATATTTTTCTAAATCAAAAAATTTTGTTTACTTTAATAATTTTTTATAGATTTTTGGAGAGTTTATAAAAGTATGAGTGATTTCTAATAACTTAAATTATTTTTCAATAATTTTGAACGACTTTTATAAATTTTCTTTTAATGATTTTTATAAATTTTTTATTGTTACAATTAATATCTATAATATCCTAGTTAGTATTTATATCTTTCCTTTTCTTCTTGTTGCAACTGGGGGTGGGCTTGGCCGATTTTTTGGCTAGTTTTACGTTGAATCGAGAACTTCAGTTTTGAAAAAATGGTCAAAGGAAACCAACCAAGCATCCTACAAAATCGATGCAAAACTGCACTGATAATGGTCGGTTGGTGTTTGTTTCGTCGGTCGGTTGGATCTCATAATGGAATGAGACAANAATAATGAAAAAAAAAAAAAAAAAAAAAAAAAACTAAATAACATAAATCAACCAGAAAAAACCAGTAAATCAACAAGAATTTACAACAAAAATCACAAAATATATAGCCTTAACCACAAAAATAGGAAACAACAAGTTAAAAAATAATATATCTTCAAAGAGAAAGGATCGATATGGATCTAAGGTTGCAACATCGTTGGTGACCAAGCCTCGAGCCAGTGAGCCACGACCACTTCTCGGTCCCTTGTCTAAGATTTACACAATGACCAAATCTTGAACGGATTTACACGGTGATGTCGGAGAGAGAGGGAGAAAGGCATCAGAGAGAGAGGAAGAAGGAAATAGGGTGGCTGCCGAGAATATGAGATTCAGAGGGAAAGGGAGAGGGAGAAGCAAATGGTGGATGCCGCGAGAATAATACGAGAGTTAGGGTTTTGAAGATATCAAGTGAGGGTAATTTTGGAAAAAAATAAAATGGTGATATTTGGTCGGTTCGGTTCGATCAAAAATTTCTTCTAAACTGGCCATCGAATTGGATCTGTCATTTTTTTAAAACTAAAAACCGGATAAAATCGGTAAAAAATAAATAACCGGTCATGTCAGTTATTGCCTACCCCTAGTTGCAACTATTTAATCCTAGATGTTTTAAGTGATGCACTATATTTGGTTTGAATCTATGAGGAGTGTATTTAATATGGATTCTAAAAAAATTATCTTTTTTAAGTAATTGACTTTTGCAGAGTTTTAAAATATTTTTATGGATTTTTATAGATTTTTTATGTTCAAATAATTTTATAGAGTTTAGTATAATTGTGAAAAATTTATATACATTTTTATAGACTTTCATTTAAAATAAAAATTAAAAGTAGTATAATTTTATTAATTTTTAAATATAATATAAATTTTATAATAACATAATTATATTTTTATATCAATAAAAATATTTTTTTTAAATAATAAAATATAAATGATTAAATATAATTTATCAAAATATTAAAAGTTATTCACAAATTAAATATTTTAAATTTTTATAGATTTATAAAAAAATTTAATTGAATACATTATTACTTTAATAAACTCTTTTAAAGTGTTTAAAAATTTAAATTGAATAGTTAGCTTTACAAAAAAATTATAAACCTATATTAAATACATCTAAATTTTTTTCAACTTTATAAATAAAATTAAAATCTTCATTAAATGAACTTTTTTTTAAGGATGATTGACATATTCTTTTGTCTCGATTGAACTAAAATTAAATCTGTCAGTGGCAGTCAAAGGGAGCGTGTTCATGCCTCAGTGGTTGATAAAAGGTTTCCCACACACACACACACATATATGGTAGCATTGTCCTTGTTGCGTTGAATGCTGCATGGCAGCAGCAACCATGCATTAGATATATAGCTAGGGGAATCTGTATCTGTTTATATATCTATCTATATGCACCATTATAACAGCTACATAATTTTCTTTCTTTTATTATTATTTATTTTTTTGAATGAGAACTATAATTACTAGTTCAAGCACGTCTTAGAAATATATGTGTGTGACTGTGTGAAATACATTTTTGCAGAATTCATTTTTTCCATCATAACTTTAGCAAAAATTTACCTCCTGAAATAATCAACAAGAAGTCAATGTTCAATAGCAAATGGAAACATGCCACCAGAAATTTCATAATAATAACTTTAAGAAAATAATAATAAATGGGTATAGGATGAAATCTACATATACACCTAAAACTTTCAGAGAGTGGAATGGATAGGTATAGGTTTGGGCCAGTTCACATCTCGGTTTGAACAGTTTCAAAAAGAAAACCAGATTCGACAGACCTACAAATTAAGTTCAATATTATATATATATATATATATATATAATATATATATAAGGCTATTTGTAGGTCTTCCTACATCTTGTTTAACTCAGTCTTTGATTCCACCACTCCTTCCTTTCTTTTCTATATCTCTGTTTTATTCTAGTCTCTGCAGTAGAATTCTAGTTTATTTAACGATATACTTATAACCGGGTAGTAAAGTTTATGAACCATATATTAACAACTTTAAAAAGCAAAATTTCCTTGGTACAACCTATAGATATAATTATAATATATATATATGAGCCTTCTAAAATTGGAATTTTCTACCCTACAACTATTTTACACAGTTATACTGGTATAACTACCATTTATAAATAAAGTAATTTTGTTTATAAATAAAATAATATTATCAGTAAACGAGATAACATTGTTCGTAAATGAATTAACATTATCAAAATTTATAATAAAATAACATTGTTTGTAAACAAAGTAACAAAATTTTTAATAAAGTAATATTAATATATTAATTCATTTATAAATAATGTTATTTTATTTATAAATAATATTATTTTTTATAAACAATCCTATTTTTTTTTAATACAACCAATTGAATGGTTATACTGTAGAGATACTCTAAAACTCCACCTAACACTGCCATAAAGATCACGAAACTCATTAAAAAAGACAGAGCAAATCCACTCTAACTTAAATTGTGGAGAAATGGGAAACGATCTGTCAGAAAGCTAATATCTATATTTATATATATAATCAGTACTATATGCATGCCATCATTCGGGGTTTCTTTGAAAATTTGCTATTCCCTCCTCTTGCTAGTTCGCTACTAGATGATGATAGATCTCTCTCTCTCTCTCTCTCTATATATATATATATATATCTGTCTTCATCATATAAAAGAGCTTCTTTGCACTTGGTTTTATATAATTCCTTCCAGCCGGGAGATACTGGAGATATTTCGGTTGTGGGTGATTTAAAAGGGCTTATTAGATCATCCACTCTACCTCACTTAAATTCATCCTACTTTCAAGCAGGTTCATTCTCTCTCTCTTTCTCTGAGTCAGAGTTTCTTAACGAAGAGTGCTGATTAAGAATTTGATTTTGTTGATGAGTTTTTCTTTGTTTTTTTGTTTTTTGTTGATGAACTAATTAATTCGTTGATATATTAATTTATTGTTGTACTTTTTACTTGTGACTCTTCTCTTGTGAGAGGGAAGTGAATGTTGTTAATACAAAGTTACTTAAAAGTGGGTTCTTTTATATGTATATATATAGGTTAAATTTGTACGGATGCATTGCTGTGGTAATTCCCAGTTTTCCTTTCCCTTTATAACGTTAATCTGGTAAGACTACAGTTACCGTTATAAACTCTTTCACTTTTATCTTCTGCTTTTTTTAAACACTTTTTGCAGTTTTAATTTAAGTTTTTAGTTGGAGGATGGTACTGCTTCGAATAATATAATTTTGACTTGTTCTAAAAAAATGTGTCCCGTTCTGGAATTTCTTAATTATGGGATATTATGAAAAATAAAATAAAAGAAGTAGAAAAAGACATTATTTTTGGAATTTTGAAATTGGTCAAAGTTTCCTTCAAATTTCTTCGTTCAAACAGAAACTGTATAACTACAGAAAGCCTTTTTTTGATAATTACTGTATGATTACAGTAAGCCTTGTTATAATTGTTGCATCACTAATAATATGTGTTTGACGAAAAACTATAGTTTTTTTTAAAAAAAAAAAATTATTTTCCTTTAAATGTTTGTGGGTTTGCTTTCCAAGTTCATTCTTGAAATTATCATTTATTGAATAAAATTCCATTCTTGAAACTGTTGGAAGATGCATACGGTTTGAAATTTTCGTACATATTCAATTAAGATTTATAAAAAAAAATTAAGATTTATGGCGTTATTGAAGTTAACAAAGCTGATATTCGAACTTTTGTTTAATTTATTTTATTTTTATTTTCGTTTTTTTTTTTGGTAATAAGTTAAGTGCAAAAATATCCTGATCTACAAATATCTCGAGTCCCAATTTTGACTTTATTCAATATCCGAAAAACCGGAAAAAATGAGAAAATTTATTTTTTATCAATTACCAAAATATATATATATATATATTTTATCCAATTTTTTATATGAACCTTGTCATAGTCTTAAAAGATGAGGATGGGGAAAAAAAAATACTAAGACATGTACGTATAAATAGAGTTGTTGTGTTAGCAATATGTTTCCAATATAAATTAGAAACATGTTATCATGTCAGATGCTGAGAGTGTTACTTGAATTAATGAGTTAATACTAAAACTCTATGAGCATACCCAGAGTTTTGCTAATTGCTATAGAAACTTCTTATAGAAAGCTTCAAAGGCTTGTGTAAAGCTTCGTTTGTTATTTTTCCCCAAAAAAAACATCATTTCTCAAATGTTTTTCGAATGTATTTCTTCATCTTTGCTTGAATATTCTTGTTGACATTTTATTCAACGTGAAAACAACTTTCAATATTAAATTTTTATAGATTTTGTCTTTATTTGTGATCAATATATTTTTTTCATCTTGAATTTCGATTTTCATGTCTAATGAAAAATGAACAAGAATATTAAAGCAAAATAAATGAAGAAATACAAAAAATAAAAATAAACGCACACACAAAAGAGAAATGATTTTTTGGGTTAAATAATAAATTAAGCTCTCCATAAGTATTTGCATCAGCCTGCAAAACTTGTAAAATTGATATATTAGGTAGAAGATAAGAATTGACCAGATCATATTAATTTTCATTATTTTTGGTTGAAAGAGAAATTATATATAGAAAAATAAATACATATAAAAATGAAAATAATATAAATATATTTAAATAATATGCAAAGTTGTCTCTCTTTTTCTTGATGATTGTGAGCTCCAAATAACATAATGAATGACTATTTTTTTTTTTTTGGCTAAGAATAGTTAACATGCATATTGGGATAATTTGTTATAATATATGCTTGTAAGAGTTTAAATATTAGAGGTAGATTGTAAATAAAATTATCCAAAAATATTGTAGAAGATCTAAATATGTGACGTCACTTCACCAAAAAAAAAAATATGTTTTGTCATCATATGAGTTTCATCCAGTGATTTGCTCGTAGATTCAAAACAAAAGTGAAAATTATGACGTTATAATTTATAAAAATAAAATAAAATAAAATAAAAAACCCTCTAATATATGCTTTGACAAATACTTTTTGATAAAAATGGGTCTTATCCGAAAGTCTCATAGCCATAACTTTCAAGTGGGAAGTTTCTTTCAGAAAAACTATCAAGTGGAAAGTTAAGACCTTTTTGAAGACTAATTAATAATCACTTGTCCACTTATCCACCGTATTATGCAATCATAGGTCAAATCCATATTATATTGAGAAATAACCCCCTATGTATATAGAAAGAGATGTGTTTGGCAAACTCGAAATCTTCTTCTAGGTTTTCGCTTTATTTTCTTTCTTTCTCATATGTTTACATATATACTTTGACATATACATGCGTACAAAGATGTATACATATATTTTACCAAAAAAAGGATGTGTATATATATATGTGTATATATGTTTGTGTGTGTGTGTTAATTTGTTATATAGAGACTATATATATATATATATATATATATTCTTGAATCGCATTAGCAATAGATAGAGGAATGCATGTTTAATTAACGGTTGAATGATCTTATAATTGCAGATAATTAACAAATTAAGGGAACACAAAAGTAGGATTTGCGAAAAAGTTTTTCAAAAGATAAAAAATAAATAAATAAATAAATTAGTACATGACAGCACTTATAAAGTTACAAAACGATTCAATAAAATATTCTGTGCCTCCGGCTAGAAATAACTGTTTCAACATTTAAAACTTGAGCCAGAGGTACAAAACAACTGTTGATGTTATCATTAGGTAAAAGAAAAATGGGAATTTGGTTTTCTTGCTTATAAAACTTTCTCATTTCGTACCAAACACTAGAGATAACAAAATTTGGATCAAACTAAAGTACAACCATTAAAGTGACTGTACCGGAACAAAATATTATTTATAAATAAAATAAAATTGTCCATAAATAAGTAATATATTAATATTACTTCGATAAAAATTTTATTATTTTATTTATAGACAATGGTATCTCATTGTGAACTTTAGTAATTTTATTTCATTTATAGACAATGTTATCTCATTTATTGATAACATTATTTTATTTATAAATGTTAGTTGTTATAGTACAATAATTTTATATGGTTGTATAGAAATTCTCACAAAATTTGTGTATGCCTATTTCTAGCCACAAAATGTAAATTAAAAACTCCTTTCTTTATTTATATATATAATATTGTAAATTTCCTTTTCATAGCTAATCACAAGCTTGATGGATAATATATATTAAGGAAAAGGAATATATGTATGTACATTAAAATATTTTGTAAATAAGTTTACTCTCTACTGGCCTGGATATTTTACTGATAAAGGTACATATATACATATACACAGTCTGAAGTCCTATCCCAGCTGCAATCCAAGCACTGATTATTGGCCTGTGATGTCAAACTCAATGTATATAGAAGTGCCTTGTCCATGATTTATTTATAAAGAATTTAAAGAAATTAATGAAAAGAAAAATCAATATTGCTGATCATCATTCTACATCATCCATGCTTGTTAAATATATTGATACATATACATATATATATATATATATATATTCAGTTCTGCTTCATCATATTGATCTTTCTTAAAGAAACAAAAATTTTGTGTGTATGTATTTGGTGTAACTCTGGCTAAATTCTACATCTTTTCTTTTCATCTCCTTCCAAATCATGTTAGTTTACTAGCAGATCCTCCTTATAGGTAAAAAATACATAATAACAACACTCTCCTCAAAGGTTGACGCACATTCAAATTTCATGCTCATTAATTTTTCCTTGACTTTCAATAATTATCGATGTTATATACATATAGAAAAATTCTATGGTGTGGAACCCCTTGTTTTTTTTTTAAATAAAATTTTTCACTAACAACTTCGTTTTAATGATAACTTTGTCCTTGATAATTTATTTTAGCATCGTAGCTATCATTTTAAGAAAATGAGAATTTTCACACCATAGACTTAATGATATATAAATATAAATTTTCTATCATATGAGAATTCCGAATGAGATTGGTGCTGGAAACATCACTAATGACTATCATTAATGACGCATTTCTCATTAATAGTAGTGACATTTTTTGAAAAATTATGGATTCTATATCTGAATGAGAATATATATATATATATATATATAATTACATAGAGTTAATTATAACAAGCAAAGAATGAACATGATGTATGATAAGAATAGGGCTACAAGTTCTCACATTATAAATTCGAACAAATCAACAATAATTTCATATCAAACTCGGTAATTAATTAAATCAATGGCAAGTTATATATAACATTCAACATACATAGAAATCGAAAAGGAACCCAGCCGATTAAAAACACACATTTAATTTGTTGTTGATGGAATCAAACATCTCAAACTTGTCCAGCGCGCATTTCATGAATATGAGATGTGATTTTTGTCGGATATCATCAAAGGGTTAAATGCAAGAGAAATATTGGTTTTCAAGGAACTGAGACTGCCAGAAAACATTCAAATTAGAACTAGAACTGGCCACGAATGGAGTACCGGTATTGTAATTAAGACTAGGGTTTTGTTCTTCTTCTTCTTGGGCCATGAAAACTAGCGAGCTACTAGTGCTAGGGTTTGGGAAAACATTATTAACAATCGAACAATTACCTCGATAATCTTCCTCGGAATTCGCACCGCTACTTGTCGCTGCTCCAACTTCTTGCAAGCAATCCGAAACCAAAGAATCATTATTATAGCTATGCAGATCCAATCCATCAAGACCACAACCTCGGATCTTCATTTTCTGTCTCGTTCTTTCTCTCGCTCTTTCTCTTGCCTTGTCCCTCGATTCCTTCAATCCAGCTTTGCACGCATACAACTGTTTCTTGATCTGCTTCTTCTTCATCTTGCTCTCTTCCTCTTTCTCCGCCGACCACAGCACGTGGCTCTCCGAATTAGCAGCGCCGTTGATTTTGTCCTTGAGCTCTTTGATGGCTGATTTGGATTTCAGAATAAGCCACTCGATGGTTTTGCTAGCTTTGTCAAACCCTAACATGTCTTGGAGATGAAAGAATTTGCGAGCGATCTGAAGCGAAAGCCTCATCCGTCGATCTCGCGGACCTTGCGCCGTGCAAATCTTGCTGTGCCTGTCTTTCTTCCCACTAATTCTCTGCCGACGACATGCTTTAGTACTGCTACGACTAGTCGTTTTGTTATTCATCACCGACCCTTTTGAATCTTCTAATTCGACCTGATAATCATCAGCTTGAGCCAGCAAGAGCTGCTGCTGAGAAAGCAAACGGCTTAGGAGTAGACCATCTCCGTGGTGTTCGATTAATAGCGTTTGGAAGTTGATAGGATTTTCTTCCAAACCATCAGGATCACTGCTAGTGCTAGTGGTGGTGACCATTGGAAAGTTATTGGTGTGGATGTGTGGAAAAGGACTGCAAACATTGCTGCTATAAGGAAACATCGAGGATCCCTCTCTCCTTACATATATACCTCTAAATTAAAATAATAAATAAAAACCCTCACTTCACTCAAACTCAAGGCTCTAAATCAGTGCTAGCTGAGGAAGAAACAATACAGAAACAGTAATGGAAAAAAAAAAAACAAAAAAAAGCAAGATGAGGATAATAAAATTAGTGATAATTTGGCTACATCTATATATATATAAATAAATATATATATATATACTAGGTATGGCTATGTGTTCACCACCTGAGAAGGTTGGGATTGGGTTTTGGAGTTTTAGATCTGGAAGACCAGGAAGCTATAGCTTTATTATAGCTTATACTATTTATTGGAGGCAAACAAGAGCACCATCTCTTTCTTTCTCTTTTCACCCTAATCCTGTTTGTTAGAGGAAAAAGTAAAGCTAATTTGGAGAATGTGAGAGAGAAAGAGAGAGTAGGGTTATAAGTAGGGAAGAAGAAGAGCTACGGGTTGAGGTTGACACATCACGTGGGAGGACATGGAAGTCTGAAAGCAACCTTTCCTCTCTCTTTTTTTCATTTTTTTTTTCTTTTTTCTTTTTCTCTCTA